>JALPCE010000133.1:0-59754 GCA_026538705.1 Aureobasidium sp. GC_Fusr_1
ACTCATGGCATCTTCTTTTGCTCAGTAGCTATCCCACAGCAATGCTATCTCCTAATAAATCAACCGCAGTATAATCATTTATAAAAATGCATAGTGTTATTCTTCCAGGGACCTCGACCACTGAGAGTTCTGAAATTTTGTTCTCTCCGTGGACAAAGTCTCAACTGGAATACTATTCTGCAATTTAACAGCTGGTCAAGCAGATGACTGCTAAGTAGGAGAGCGAACGGGGTTAGGATTATCGCGTGAAAGAATGACTACCTAGCTAACACCCAATTCCTCGTCCACCTTTTGGCGAGCCTAATCCGCAAGGTCCTGAAGATTTTTGGTGCGCATGGCATGACGGTCCAAGTTCGGTGCTCCTCCGGCTCTGGCCATTAGGTTGATGACTCTGACGAGTGCTGCACAGAAGCGATCAATAATGTTTCGCTCAATGGCGCCATCAAGCCAGGACACCATGACGGTCAGTCTCGAATCTCTCCTTCCACTGACGTCTGAAGTCTTCTTCAAGGTAAGGCTGACCACGTCCATATTGATGGCAGCACCCCATGGCATGCAGGCGTGGCAGAACCAGACTTTGTCCAGACCAGGAATATGTCTGGTTTCAAAGCGGCCAAGGTTCGATATCGTCAGTGAATTGCGATATGGATCATTCGACGTCCCTTTCTTGGTTAGGCAAGATTTCCATAAATCAGGTATCAATCGATCAGGCATTAATCGAAATTCCCCTACTCTGCTTCTGGCGTCGCTCTCTGCTTGTGGCGAATGCATGTAGCGGTTCATGTCTCTGGTGAAGCTGGCGATTGTTTCTGAGCGTAGACTAGGAAGTGGGATGGATCTCTCGGTAAGACCCATGTAATGGCCTCCAATTCGTGGATGTTGGCCCTCTACGCGCAGCGACACTGGTGTTTCTTTGCCGATAGTGTCGAAAGTGTCCTCACCAACACCCTTTGAAACGGCTGCAGCCAGTGCAACGACAGCAGCAGTGTGTAGTACTGAGTGGACACTGCCGATCTGGTGTCCCAGAGCTTCTAGCCGTTCGACAATTCGATTTTGGTCCTTTCCAAAATCAATCGCGGCATGGCTGACGTCGGGCTTTCTTGGTTGTTGTTTCAACAATTCTGGCGGAGGCCATTTGGTTATCGCACCGAGCCCACGCATGATCTTCCCAGATGGGCCAGAGGATCTTTGTTTGAGGATCCAACGAGCTCCCTTCCTCATCGTCCCAGCGATTGAGGGTTGTATCCTCATCGTCTTTTGTGCTTTGGACGGCATTGGTTGCGGTCGTGGACGAGATGATGTTGTCGGGACAGCAGACGGCTGCCACATGACATCTTCGAAGAGCTTGAGGGCGCCTATGCCATCAGTGACGACATGATGGACGGTCAACGCCACGAAATAGCCATCAAGTGCTTGTTGTGTCAGTTGGTAGATCCCGACACGCCAAAGAGGTCCCTGTAGGTTGAAGCCCTGAGCTTCGGCGTCCTCTGCCTCAGCAACTTGAGTAACACACTGCACCGGATCAACCTCAGGACCGATAATGGGGTGGACCATCGGATCGTGGGTGACAAAAGGCGGATCCTCGTGGTTTGGTATCCATTTGGGACGTCGAATATCGCTATCATCAACGCTCGCAGCTAGGACTGGATGCAATCGCAGGAGCTGATCGACGTTCTGAGTGATTTGGGCCAGGACTTGAGAGAAGTCTGCATGACTGATAATCATAAGACCGATTATCGTGATGTAAGGAATCGACCCAGCGCGCGCCTGAGCGACATGGAAGCGTTCTAATAAGTCCAGGGACCGAGCTGTCGCAATAGCTGCCATTGAAAAATAGTGCTGTGATAACAAGACGGTTGAAACTGACGCGTGTCTGATGGTTTAGTGACGGCGTCGAATCTCAAAACAGAAAGAGCTTCTCAGGTGTAGCACCTTCCAGTCAACTTGATCGCAACATGAGTAGCTATAGAAATGCACAATGTTTTTCCGAAGATGAGCAGTCTCCACTGAGAGCCGAAATATGTTGCGCTCTCCTTGGTCTTGTTCTATTCTGCGAAGCCCTTGTGCCTTTTTATAGTACAATCAGTCGTATTGTTTCGCTGTGAGAGAAGAGTCGGTGAGTAACTTTTGTGCTTAGGGAAGTACCAATCAACTTACGTGTGGGCTACATACTCCAGAAGGGATTTTGCTCAGAAATGATAACTATAAAAATGCACGAATGTGTCGTGAAAATCACTTGGTTCCAGGGAGAGTCGCTTCTACATGTTTCACTTCTGTTATTTTGAAGTTTTCTATCAAGCCGATCTGGGGCCTTAGTTGCTTTTGACGATTCTTGCGACCACTTCGTCGAGATCTTCTTGCTCTAGTCCCAGAAGGTCATTGGCGTACCCATCACCAGCCTCCCAATCGGCTTCCAGCGTGCCCAGAACCCAGACCAGATCTTCCACGGCTGACTTATCACCGCCATCTGCTTTCGCCTTGCGTTCTTTCACATACTCCGATGAGTCGTACTTCTTGACATTCCATGACTGACCAGTCGCCTTCTCAAACGATCTCAAGAGCTGATTCTGGTTGATACGGAAGCTTTGAATGTAGACGAAGCGGTTCTTTGTTGCCTCTTGCTCCTGCAGAATAGCAGCCGTAGCTTTACCGATCTGCGCGAAGGTGCTGGTGCTCCAGTAAACCTCACCATCGTCAAGGATCTCAAAGCTTTTGGCCTGGAGGTTGATGTGGAAAAAGCCTAAGTCCCAATCGAAGAAGTGTCCACATACAAGACTTGTCCAACTGAACCCATGGTTCTCTTGGGCTAGCTTCTCAAGGTAGTCGCGCACTTGTGACTTGGCGACGTAGATGGGCGCGAGCTCCATAGCTCTCTTGCTCTGCGAATCGCAGCTTCCAAAGTCTGAAGGAATGAAGCGCTTTACGCCAGCTTTGGTAGCTGCATCGGCGAGACGCTTCTGCAAGTCTACTTGTGCACCATAGACGGTACTGATTATGGCATCCTGATCCTTGAGAGCGGGTACCAGTTCGTCGATAGGAAAGTCGTCCGATAATAGCTTGACTTGAACATTCTCCGGATAGTTGGACTTTGACTTCGAGGACTTGCGCTTGAAGATTGTGACATTGAAAGCTCCTGTCCTGACTAGACCATCGAGCACTCCAGGTCCAAGGTTGCCATCGGCACCCACCAGAACGACATTTTTGATTGACATGATTGTTTTTAATAGATAGATAGATGGCTATTCACTTGCTCACTCATAAGTGTAGGTGGCCTTCCTGATGACGTGCCTGATATCCCGAAGTTCTGCCTGATATGGAGTGCTCTCGAGAAGGAAGGTCAAACCCGACGCTGCCCCAAGCACACGACAACATCCTAGGGCTGCTCTGAACGATCATATCAGGTCATTGACCCTTGCTCAGTAGACTGTGTGGAGCAAAAATCAGGGCTGACTATCTCTAGAATCCAACAGCCAAGGCCATTTACTTCGGCTTGCCGGCTAGTTTATACCCGAAGTAAGGCATGGCCGTATTCGTTTCAGATGCAGTCCAAGCACCACCATCTAGCTCCTGTCAAAGCTATAGCTTCCGTCCATGACAGGCATCAGGGTAACTCAGAGCTCAGGCGTCCATTCGTTCAGATGGCTCAGGCGACTCAGCTACCGAAGAAAAAAAAAACATCGAGAAGTGAAGATTGGGTGAATGGTTCATAGCATTCGTTATTCGTGATTCTCGTTGGAAAGGATTTCCCTCCCGGTACGCCTAACCCATATGCATTTCCGACATTCCCGTCAAACCCAGCCGTCGATTGGTCCTGAGATGTCCTCGAGCGGCCAATCTCCTCTGCGTTGCCCTATCTTTAAATATTCTGCAGATCTCATTGATGATATCCTGATTAAAGCTTCCTGTCGGCCTTGGGCACTGCGACGTTTGTTTGTTGTGAGAAGCCCAGAGATTGATGGCACCACGGAATGCATGGCTGTGGCGTTTCGGCGACCAAATGAGGCAGCGTAAGATCCATGATGGCCAACTCCAAAACCAGAGTCATGTTCGCTGTGGAGTGATATCTGTTCGTGTATGCTGTCGTCCATAAGTCGTGAGGGGGCCTGTCATGCAAACTGCATGGAGTAAGTCGTCGCGAAGATTTGGCGAGGAGATATACAAGATCCCAGTAAGGGTCCTGTCTCCTGTATAGCCTACTGCACGACACAGCAAGCCAGACCACTGCCCAACTCAGCGCGGTCAGCCTTCCTCTGCCCTGTAGTCTTCTTCCACCACAGAACAGAGAAGCACGCGACATGCACCTCATCGCTCGGCAGCAGTAGCCTTAGCTCATCCCAATTCTGCGCCGTGACACGCACGTCCTGACGTTTCTCATCCGTATGCCGTCTGTAGTGTGCCGATAGCTTGAAATAGAAGTCTCGCTTTGCTTCCACGCGACGATGAGGAGAGCCGTTTTGTGCCGATATGGCCTTGGCAATGTCATCCTGGAGTTCTTGGAGGCCATAGTAGCTTGAGTCAGGTAGCTCAAAGGTATTGTGGTGTACGGGTACGTAAGGGACGATATCGTAGCCATCAAGGTCGACTTGCTTGATCGAGAGAGGTACAGCAGAGGAGATCCTCAGACGTTCCACTGGTTCCATCCGAATTGGGTCATAAGCAGGGTGTGGGCTCCCCGGCGGCGAGGGCGAGGAAGATATGCGGCGGTTTCTGATGGTGGGTCTCTTTACGATCGACATGCTTGAGAGTCTTCAAAGTTAAGCAGAAGAGAGGGTGTCACACGAGTTCGATTGTCAGGGGGCTTGGGCTCCTTATGACATGAGGGGCTCGGAGGAGCAAAGGGATGCCTACACAAACGATACGCGCTCCTCATCTTACCTTGGCGGCGTATCACATATACCTCAACACGTCGTACAAGAAAGCCCGAATGCTCGGAAATTGGACAAGGCTTCGGTGTTTACAGCCGGGCGTCGACCCCCAAGGCGCAGTCGGGACTCGGCTTCGCGACTGCCTGCGCAGAGAGAAAATCGTGAAATCATCCGGCCTTATGTTGGACGTTGGATCTCCTTAGACTCCTTGATTTCTCATTCGTTAAAAAAAACGTCAACGACTCTATTTTGAAACATGAAGATCTGCTTATCCCCCCTCTCTCCCTTCCATCTGATACATAACGGCAAAGCCCCTATGACATCTAGGAGGCGGGACCCTCGTGTCGGAGGGCTTCTCCAGCTCGCGTGAGCTCTTGGCTCGACAATCTCCGAGATCGTAATCAATATCTCCAAAGACATGATCGATATATAAGACGCGTATATCGCGACGTAAAGCTCGTCAGACACAGTCGTGCATCCGTCAAGACCCGGTAGCAACTTGTGTTTACCCGTCCTTAGCACTTTCGCAGAACACGTCCAAAGAGTCAGTCGCGTGGTCGTGCTACCCAAGGCCAACACCGTCATCAAACGTCAGCTATCCACTTGCGCCGAGCTTATCCACAATATGGTTGTTGGGAGGAAGATGGTGACAGAGATTGAAGCAATTGTACGGTCTATCAGTATTTGATCTATTTTTACAATCTACATGAGTCGAATGTTCGTATTCATCTATGCCCACATGGCCTTGAACTTCAGGTTGAACTCCGAGTGCAATCTCTGGAACGCCTTCAGCACTTTGAGCAAGCCCTTCTCACCACCCTGGCCTTCCCATGCGGCACTGTCGAGGTTGAGCTCATCCAACTTGGCGGCGGCCTCGTTGTAATCCTTCTCAATTACCTCTTCTTCATCTGCCATGTCTTCCCAGCTCTCAGCCTTCTTTGCCTTCTTCTTTGTGATCGTAGCCATGGCGGCCTTGGGTGCTTCGCTGGGAGCAGGGACGGCTTCTCCATCCTCCTTGACAGCGACTGTCTCGTCCTCAGCCTCTTCCAGAGTGTCAAGCTCTCCCATTGTGTCAAGGAAGTCCATGTCGCTTCCAACCTTGAGTTTCATAAAGTTGAGCAGACTTGTGATGATTGTAGCAAGGACCAGGGAGAAATCGTTAAGCATGAACCAGACATCACCACGTCTGATGCCGTTCGCCCTCTCCAGGGTCTTGACGTCGCCGTGCTTGAAGAAATCAACCAAGTAGGCGTTCAGGGGTTGGTCAAGGTCGTGAGAGAGCATGGCCACATGAGGAATAGCCGACTCTTCGAGGAAGACACCAGATCTGACCGAGCGACACAGTTCACTGATAGACTTGAAGTTGTCAGTGTGTCCGGACAGAGCGACGAACGGCGAACGGATCTTGGTCGAGGGAAGCGAGACTTCGCCCAGACCAGGAGCAGAATCGACCGATGAGGATCCGGCTTGTCTAGCAGTGAGCGGCAGAACATCGTCCGCCTGTTGTACATGCTGGTCGACAAAGGTACGGACGTAGGTACTGAAGATGTCAAGCGTTTGCTGTCCATGCTCGTTCAAGACCTGAGCTGCTTCTTCTGGCAATGGGGGCAGGAAGACCATCGAGGAGGATGGCTTCACCACCTTTTCGCGATATTCTGCATCTGACTTGCGGCAGTACACACGGCCAAACAGATGAGACATAACCAGCATCAAAGTGTTAATTACCGACTCTGCGTTGTTGTCAATGTCTGCGCAGAGTCTGTGCAAGTAACCCTCCTTGAGCAGTGCATGGAATGCGAAACTGGAGTTCTCTGTAAAGTACAAGTGTGAGACGAGGCCAGCAAAGTTCAAAGTTGTGCCATTCGCGTCGAGCAGTTGCTGTCTTCGGAGATACTCAATGGAGAAACGAAGATGGTGCAACGTCTGGTCCTTGAAAGAAGGACCTCCCATGTATAGACGAGGCTGAGAAAGCAGGGAGTTGATACAAGAGGCGGCGTACTTGGAATTGTTCGATCCATGAAGGAGGGTGAACAGGCGAAGAACCAGGGTAGTGGTGACTGGGAAATGGCCGTTGAGATCAGGCAATCTTGAAGACATCAGTCTCAAGACTTTGTCGTGTTGCATATTTTGGAAGACAACGTTTCCAAGCAGATCGAAGCCACGACGACCAGCACGACCGGCACATTGGCGGTACTCAAGAGCAGTCAAGAACACAGATTCACTAGTGAACACAACAGTCTTGCAGGGCATGTTGATACCCAAAGCAAGAGTACCGGTTGCCACAACGACTCTGAGGAAGCCCTTGCGGAACAGGATCTCAACAACCTGGCGGTATTTGCGGTTCATACCCGAGTGATGGACGGCGATACCTCTGGTCAAGGCAACGATGAGCCATTGCGGCACGCGTCTCCACTCCAGTTCCCTCATGTAGTCCTCGAGTTCAGAAATCTGAATGGCCTTGAAGTTGCAGAAATGGTAGCCGTCTTGGGGAGCTGCGGGATCAAATCCCTCGAAACCATTGGCGTCGGTATCGGCAGCATCACGCTGCATGTCTGCCTTGCTCATGCCCTCTTCAGCAGGCTTCTTGCTCTTTGAGACTTTGCTGGCCTTGGCACCTTTGCGCTCTTGCTCCTTCTTCCAAGCCTCCCATTGAACAATCTTGGCCTTCCACTTCGGATCAGTAGCCTTCCACTGGTCCTCGGCTTCCTTCAGATCATCGTGAATCTTACCACAGATGTCCTCACACTTTGTACGGTCGAAGTTAAACAAAATGGCGGGCATCGCATCCTGTTCATGGAGTCGGCAGAGCAAGGGGAGGAAATTACCTTCCTCAACCTCCTGGGCTTCTCGTTGACCATTTCGCTTTGCAGTAGGTGCATACAAGTCTTCCTTTTGAGGTCGCTTGCCAGAAAGAGTTGTGAAGACAGCATTGAAAGGAGACGCGGGGTCTTCCATCCATGCAGCCAGGACTTTCTTCAGCCCTGCTTCCCACTGCAGAACTTCCTGCTTGCGGATAACGTTGGGCAAGGCGTTGGTGGGGTCAAGCTCTGCTGGCAAATTGTACTTGTCGTTCGAGTGCTCCTTCATAGCTTTCCAGAGTGTATAACAGTCACGAGGTTCGAAGGAGAGGTCGTCCGGCATACCTGCTGAGCGGTTGACAAGGCAAGCAACAGGGTGAAGGTATTCGAATCCAGTAGTACCATCTAGACCAAGGGTTGGTAGACCCTTCTTCTGACCTAGACCATCAAACAAGAACTTCTTTGGAGGATCGTAGTAGAACTTTCTCAAGTCGGAGTATCTGTATGGATGTCTAACCATCTCGAAGTCAATACCTGCGGCCTTCTCGGTGGTCGCCAGCCAATCACTGAAAACATCAGGATTGCCGACTGTAGCAGAGAGTGCGATGACGGGGCAAGGGGCGAGCAATAGAAGTTGCTCCCAGACTACACCGTCTTCAGCTTGGCCAATACAGTGAACTTCATCGAAAATGATGCGTTTCACTCTAGTCGCCCACGAGTTGGCGTGCGAGGGGGCCAAAAGCATGATCTGAAGCACGTGAGGTACAGTAACAAGGACTTGACATCCGGTGGCGTTGTTGATTCGATGATCTCTGGTGTGAATAGCCCACACGCTCTTTCCAGGATACTTGAACTTCTTAGAGTATCTACCCTGGATTTCGGCGGCGATCTGGTTGACCAAGGCCTTGGTCGGCGCAACGTAGACTAGGACACCCTCATCATCGGCTTCGATGACCTTTCTCATTGCATAGAACGAGATGAAGGTTTTACCGGCAGAAGTGGGTGCGACCACGAACAGACTCTTGTTGTCGTCGATGCCGTCAAGCACCTTTCTTTGCCAGCCATCGGGCTCGAAGTCTACTCTTGAGTCGGGGGCAGCGTCCATACTGCGGTCGAGGAAGGGTCCGCAATGAAGAAGCTGGAAAGCCTTGCTCGATAGCTTGTTCTTGACGAGCTCTGCGCTCTGCAAAGGAAGTGCGAAGCGGAACGGCAGTGACTTGTCCTGAGTGGGCTTGGGAAGGTCAACAGGAGGAAGACTGAATGTGTCCATGGTAAGCTTAATCTTTTCGCAGATTGTCTTGGTCATGTTGTCGCATAGAACAAGGTTTCTGGCAGTGTGCCAGATGAAAGCAACGATGCCGTTGGGATCCTGATCGTTCGTCTTGCCTGATTGGATGGCAATTTCTACCAATGTGCTCAGGGAGAACAGTTGTACCTCAGCACCAAGAACTTCTCTCTTGTCCTTGGGCAAGCTAGCAAAGTAATCCTTGGTCTTGATGTAACGAGACGGCAAGTCACTCTCAGCAGACAGACTCTTCAGAATGATGTGCCATGCTTGCATGACCTTGGAGTCTGAAGCTTCTGCCTTCTTGGCTTGGAAAGCTGCAGCTGCCTCTTGCGCAGCCTGCTTGCCACTGACCTTGACGTTCTTCTTGCCGCCCTTAGGGTTACTTCCCTTCTTGGAAGTGTCGACGGTTTTGTTAGGCTCAGCATTGATCTTCTTGTTCTCAGACTTCTTTGCGACTTTCGAATCAGCTGCTGACTTGACGAGAAGTGTCTCGGGCTCGAGTGCTCTTCCCACAGAGTTGGTCAAACTAGCAGCGTACTTCTGCATCTCATCCATGTACTTCTGATTTCTGCGGTCAGCGCGTATCTTGTCTCTTGGAGAAAGGACTGGCGCGCTTTTTGTCTGGATGGGTCTCTTGGCGTTGTGCCAGTGGGACACCTCCTGGAAGATACGAGCTGAAGGTCTGCTAGTCTCCTCGGATGCATGGTCGTCGATTCCGAGACGAATGGAGGTCAGATGCTGATCGAAGACAGGGTTGGAGAACGGTAGCACACTCGTGTTTCCGGTGGGAGTTGTGGAAGGAGCGTCCAACGACGAAATTTCCAATCTTCTCGTCTCAGCATCAGCATTTGTTACCGATCCATCACAGATGGACTTCAGGCATTCGTTGAGCTTCTGAAGTCTGCTCTGCATAATTTCCGGCATCATTGAGAGATCGAGACCTTGAGAAACAGCGTTGAGCAGACGACCATCAAAAAGATCAGCCACGTCGCACTCATTATTCTCCAACTCCTGGTGGTATTTAGACCAGTTCGAAGCTCTCAGAATTTCGGCAGCTTGATCGCAGAAGCTAGAGAGACGCTCCTTGTTGTCGCTCACTACTGCGATGTGCTGCAGACTACGAGCTGATAGGGGCAAGGCATGGAGAAGCGCAGTGTGTGCGAGGACGGCATTCGTGAATTGTTTCACATTCGGTGAGCCGGATGAAGTCTTGATCAAGCGAGACAAAGTTGTGACCGTCAAACGCTCTCTCTCAGTAAGGTCGGATGTGCTTGTTCCGATCTCCTGCATGTCTGCGGAAGAGATGGGCTCCGAGACATCAGTCGGCTGCTTCGGGCTTGCGTCCAAGGCTGGGTCCAGTGTGTGAGAGAGATTCTTCGTTTCTAGCACCATAGCCATGATCTTTGTGTCGACGAACTCAGAGCCATTGATCAAAGCCACGTTGTAACCGGACAAGATGAAGTGAACAATGACTGATCTCAGCTGGGTTCTTGGATCAGGAACATCTCTGTCTTGTGTAGTGTGGCTACGGGCTCCATCGTGACACATCAAGAAGTAGACTGCAGAATTACGCAGATAATCATCAAAAGCTTGGTCGTACAAATCATTGAAGCAGTGAATCTCGACAAATTCATGTTGCAGATTGGATTGGAGGTGGCGAATTATCGCAGCTCGTGTAAGGAGGTATTTGGATCGATCGATTGATTTGACGCTCTGGGGGATGCAGAGCTGACGGTGGGCGTCAAAGAAAGCGACGTGGAATCTGCAGTTACGGCGCTGGAGCTGAGCGAGATATTCTTCTACAAGGTAGACAGCGTGCAGCATTTGGAAGCCATCCTCAAAATCAAGTAGTGAGTTTTCAAAGCACTGCAAAAGAAGGGAATCGCCCTCAATGGCGAACAGTTCTTGGCCGGCAAAATCGCCTACAAGATCTACTCGCCGCGAAGACAGACGGTGATAGCTCTGTAGGATCTTCTGATCTTCTTCAGATCTGGAAATGTCTTCGACGTTGACATACTCGATGTCTTGTTGGACACCATCGGTTGCCATGTTGTTGGGGGCTGGGCGGCTTTGGTTCTGGGCGTGCGCACTGCTGTGAAAGGTCAGGGGCTCTTTGGTGGAAGAAGTGGTTCTAAAGTGAAGCGTTGAGCGCAAGAGGGAGGTTGGCCAGTTTTGTAATTCTGGTGAATTGGTGACGCTGCAGAGCCTGCAGTGTTACACGAGTGGAAGCTGCAGCACGCTGAGCAGACACCAGTCCTCTTTGCCACGGTGCCTGCGCCTTCCTCCGCAGAAACAGTCTAAGCTTTTGGTTTAAGAGTGGTCTGTGCTTTTCACTACATCAGTTAAACAGACCATCTTCTTTCACACAGCTGCTCATTCGATAAAAACGACTTGCGCGCTCACTATGCTGTCTTACTCCAGAGAGATCTAGAGGTTATTCTGGTCTTAAATGGATGGTTTGAATTTATGCCCATAACTTTTGCATAAAGTGTAGTCTCGACGTATACAAGCTTATGCTGCTGCAAAACATGGTATTCTTACTATTGCCAAACATCGACTAGACTTGCGGTATGCAATTCTACTGCAGGAACATCTCTTGGTATTGTTAGTCCGTGTGTGGGTTGTTACAAGCTCCAGCTCGGCACCTTTAGCTCAAAATGACCATCTTGATCTTCTTCCCTTCTCCCTAACTTAACGCTCCATCAAGGTTCTGTCATCTGCAGCTTCACATGCACTTCCATTGATCAGGCCATAGGTCAAGATGTGAGAAGACGAATGAGGAGACGACTGGGGAAGCTGAGCATACTCCACACATAAGCTTCACGAACCTCATGCTGGTCCAGAGTTTATGTTTGGTGGGAGCTGCTGAATACGCCGTGGTGTTTGGCTGCTACTCCAGCGAGAGTTTTATGCTGAGTTGACTGATCGAAACCCACTTTGCTTCTGTAGCTCATCCGACCAGCTTCGAGTGAGGGATCAACACGGAGCTGTGTGCATAAGATGGCCTTCGTTGCTCTCCTCAGAAGTCTCCTCCTCCCACTCATACCATTCCATACCCATATCTGCATCCGAACTAAGATCAAGCAAACATGTCCCGAGGCCAATTCACCGAGATCCTCGACTCTGGTAGCGAGAACAAGAGCAACACGGGTCTCCACCTCAACCATACCGTCTATGACTCTCGCAGCAGAGGCATCATAGTTCCTATGAGATTCAGACTTGTGGAGCACGATCCGGCCTTCACAAAGATCGCCGACGATCTGGCAGTATTCCAGGATGTCATCTGCCTTTCGGCGAACTATCGTATCCTGGTTGAAAAGATTCTCAAGAATCTCCATTGCCGTCTCACCAGGAAATGTCCTAAACGCCCTCACTGGTACTTCCCATGGCGTAAGCGCCAGGAGCTCGACATTGGGTTCAGACTCTTCGTCACCTACCAGCTGGGCTCGTCTACTAAGACATACAACACCAACGAAGTCAACGAGGCCAACTGGCCAGATCTTGTCACTCTGTTCCGTCGTAGTCAGCCAGGGGAGGCGATGTTCCGTGTTGACTGGTGGATCAAAGGCGAGCGCATGGTCGACAGTGTAGAATGTTGGAAGGACGCTGGCTCCTGATAGAGTGTTGATTGCAGTATCGAGGACGGCAAAGACTCCGAATTTTTTTCGTTTGTCACATTCCTTTGTCTAACTTGGAGAAGTATTATATCAACGTTGGTTAGATGGATCGGAGTGCAGGCTATGGTATGCAAATACACTGTTGTTAGAACGACCGCTCTGTGATTCCAATCAAGTTCCAAGTCGATAGTTCACCGCCCTCTGGTCGGGTCCGGCCGTTGAGCCAGATAGAAGCTCCATCGCCATTCGGCCAAGCGTTGCTTCCCCGGCCTTGCGGCCTACGGCTACAGATCGAATTGGGCAACGTGTCGCACGACAATCGGTCTGGGGTCCGCGGTGTTCACGTCAGTGGTATTTTCTGTCTGGTTGTAAAGCAGGAAACGTGATCGATATGGCCGCACGAAGAGGCCATCACTCCAGCGGATTGGTTGATCTTTCGTCTGTGTTTAGCGAGAGGAATAAAAGGGGAAGATGATTGAAGAGGTGGAGCTGGAGAAATCCCTGCGCATGTTGAGACAGGGCGCTGCCCCAAAGAGGGATCCCCACTTGCGCAGGTCAGCCGCGAGCAATAATCAATCCGCAGCCCTGCACCCTGGACGAGCGATACTTCGACAGTCAGTTTGTATAACGCATGATTTTGTGTTTCGACCCGGTCGGTCAGCCGGCATCTTCAAGGCTCACGTTGTCATAATCACACTGTGTATGATGCGGAGAGTGGCTATTGGTCTGACTCAGAAGGAGACACGCAACTTTCGATAGAGTTGTTGCTGTTTGGTGGAGTGGAGATGGGACAAACTTGGAAATGCACACAGGCCAAAGTTGCGCATGGACCGGGCCTTCCAACTCATGACCGACCTTTTTTAAACGGCGGTCTTCTCGCCTTCTCTTTTGCGAGCACCTCTTTTACACTGGGAGTTCACTCTTCTTTCTCATACAATAATTATCTCATTGCATACCTATTCAACCCAACCTCCAACGGGAAAAGCTAGCAGGATATGAGAGATCCATCTTTACGGGCCCAGGACTATTCACAGCATTCTCAGACAGGATGCTCGCCAGCAGCCAGAGCAAGGCAGCCACCATGAAGACCGCTTCGAGCACCTCAGAACACATTCGAAAGTCGAGTCTAGGAACTGCAGTATCGACCTGGTCTCGCAACTCCCGCTACACACTGCGCGTTCCACTCGTTGGCCACCAAGTCCATGTCTCATCACGTCGAGCCTGTCGACAAGTGGAGTCGGTACTCTACATCCCCTCGATGTTATATCGCAGTTTCGCCGAATTGGAGCGCGAGGTCTGCAGCGCGATATTCGGGGCTT
Source organism: Aureobasidium sp. GC_Fusr_1 (assembly GCA_026538705.1). Classification (NCBI taxonomy): domain Eukaryota; kingdom Fungi; phylum Ascomycota; class Dothideomycetes; order Dothideales; family Saccotheciaceae; genus Aureobasidium; species Aureobasidium sp. GC_Fusr_1. The sequence goes on from JALPCE010000133.1 coordinate 13,888, forward strand.
TGTACGAGCAAGGCGAAACGACGAACTTCTCCATGTCGGTCGAAGTGGAACTTCTTTACCATGTCCAGGATGGGGGTTATTTATCACCCAAGCGCGAGAGGTTTATGCTGGATGAGGACAACTGGGAAGAGGGTTTGGAACTTGTCATGTCGGGCGAAGCCAAGAAGGCAGAGCTGCGAGCAAACTGGCATGGCTCGAAGGGGTCAGGACAGCTTTCCAAGACCATGTCGACCACACAGACGCCCTCGAATTTCCCGGTACACAAGAACATGCAGCTAGCAGTACAGAGTCCTACCAGGACTAGCGGCAGCAGCCCGAGACGTTCAGAGACTATGTCGACTAGAAGGAGCTCGAGAAGTGAACGCGACAACAGCCCGGTCAGCAGAACGGACAGTGGACTGGGCCAGGTGGCAGGAGTGTCGAAGTGATGTGCAGTCAAGAGTCGGTTGTTGGTGTTGGCGAGGAGGTTCAAAGCGTGCAATCCAGATTGACCGTGTAATAATGCGAGCCGAATATCCTGTTCCAACGCCACGCTCAAAAGCAACAGACCTGAACAGCAAGATGTTTCTTAATCGGAATAATCATCCTCTTCTTTTGCCCTTCTCGATTCCTCTGCTTGGCGGTCTTGGATCTGTCGGGCCTTTTCCTCTTGTTTCTTCCAGTGGCTGCCTTCTTCGTAGTCTTTGCTGATGCCGAAAGCGCGTCTGAGTTTCTCGCTTTCCTCGATCTTTGCTTTGGCTAGCTCGTGGACTTGGTGTGACTTGAGACCTCTTGCATTTGTAGAGGTATTTTTGCTTGATTGTTCGGCTTGCAGCTTCTTGCGCAGGGCGGTGCACTGGTCCTCGATGTCGTCTTCGTCAACTCTGGTCGTGTGTTAGCTTTGCGAGCTTGGTTAGAAGCATTCTGCAAGCGCGCGTACTCTTCTTCCTCGAGCTTGTCGCGCAGCTCAAAGACCTTGACTTCAATCTCGCGCTTGCGATCGTGTTCGAGGATTTCCTTGTCGGGCTGGCGTTGGCGGTGTCTGAGAAGATCGTGGTCCTTGGAGTAGGGCGCAGCGGCGTCGCGCGGTTTGAGATGGGAAAGGTTGCGCTGGACATGGCCAGAGGTACCGCTACCGCGTGGGGTAGAGAGTCCGACGTTGGAAGACATGATGGATGTGATGATTCAAGGTAGTCGTAGAGAGAAAGCAGAAACACGAGAGTGAAGTCATCCAAGGCGGGGGATCGAAAAGTCGAGCCAAGACTTCTGTATAGCGAGATGATGTGCATCTTCATGTGATTCTCGCCCTTTCTTTCCACTCGTTCTTCGAGGTAGCCGCCTGCCTGCAGTTTACTGTCGTGTCTTTTCTCCGTCGTCTACCATACAGCATGGCCACAGAAGAACACTTCGAGGCTCCGCAGCCTCTGACCGAGCTTCCTTTTGCGCCTCTCACAAAATCGCACATCATCCATTGCTCATACCACAACTGGTATCCCAAGTACGTCCTCGCTCCGATTCCCAATTGTCTGCATCAACTCGACTAACACACTGCTAGATACCGTGCTTTATCACCCAAGGCTCGCCTTATCCCTCTTACTCGTTCCTTTCTCGACTACCTCCGCGCAGACGGCATTGTAATCCCTCCAGACGAGGACGACCCTCGCCGTGACTGGTCAGACAGCGATTCTGGCATCTTCTCAGCTTCTGATACTGCTGGAGAGGAGGATGACGATGAAGAGGAGGATCCTTCTGCCGAGTGGCGCAACATTCACCGAGCCATCAAGAACACCATCGCAGAGCTCGGTGGTAAGGTCGTGCCCAAGCTGAACTGGTCTGCTCCCAAGGACGCTACCTGGATCGCTGCGACCAACAGTATGGAGTGCAGACTGCCCAGCGACATCTACTTGCTCCTCAAGAGCTCCGACTTTGTCACCCACGATCTCGAGCATGCCTACGACGACTGCACTGAAGACGAGTCGCCTTCCGATGACATTCCCCAAACTACAAACGACATTCCGTATCACCTGGTCTTGCGCAAATTCTTCCAGATGAATCCTTCGGTCGAGTTCAGGTGCTTTGTCAGGAATCGCAAACTTATCGCTCTCTGCCAACGTGATCTGAACCATTTCGACTTCCTCTTCCGCATGCAAGACAAGCTACGCCACGTCATACACAATTTCTTCGACGATAGACTCAAGCATACTTTTCCGGACGCCGACTTTGTCTTTGACGTCTACGTTCCTCCGCCGCATGATCGCGTCTGGTTAATCGATGTCAATCCCTGGGCAGCCAGGACAGACCCCTTGTTGTTCAGCTGGCTGGAGCTATTGACACTACCTGAACCACCGGAGGAGAAGGTCATTCGCCTCCCTATCAGACCCGCCGGTGCTGTTGCAGAAGGACAGGAGCAGTCCGACTCTCATACGGGCGACGCAAAAGAGGGCGAGGTCACAGAAGGACGAACAGACATGGAGGATGATGATGATGAGGAAGCCGACGAAGAAATCTGGGTCCCAGAATTCCGCTTGATCAGAAAGGACGATCCTGAAGCCTACAGCTTCAACACACCACAGTACAGCGCACACAAACTACCACGAGATGTTGTTGATGCAAGTCAGGGCGGCCCTGGTGCTTTGAGAGAATTTGCAGACAACTGGAAAGAGATGCTAGCGAAACAGCAACAGGAGGACGCAGAGTACGAGAGCAGCGAGGGAGATTGAGCCACTAGGTGTACCACTTAAAGGAGGAACAACCACGTCCACTCAGCATTCATATATCGATACCCGAGCATTGTTTGCGTACAATCCCAATACGCTCTCCGGACTTTGCATGTTTCGAGACCCACATGGCGGCGGAGCCAAGCTTTAAACATGCTCATATTTGAGCAAGATTCATGCTTGGCAGGCGAAACACCCGCGTCCTCAACCATCCCATGCCCTCATCGGTACGCTTCTGACACTATGGTCTTCGGACTCCGCTCGCGCCTCGAATCTAGAAGCACATGGCTTGCACGTTTCCCATCCTAAAAAGCATCTCCCACCCATGTACTGGGAAAGTATCGCATCCATCTTTCAACACACCGACACACGTTACCACACGTGCTTGCATATAACCGGACGCTCTTTCCTGTCTTCTCAACTGGTCCTCAGTAATCAAAGACTCTATCGCTTTTCCTTGACCACGCTCTTCCGCTGGACGGCAGTCTAGCCTTCTCTAGACACAATGCTTGAAACACGGCATATTCAGGAGCTCGATGCCAATTCTACAGTCAAACACTACTGGGCGTATCCCGATCGGATTCTACCATGCACCAAAGATGCCGGCACTTGTGCATATCTGGATTCTGTCTACCACTCGCATGAGATATCGATGCTCTACACCTTCATTCTCTGGGCAGTCTTCGGCGGCGTTCTTACGTTAGTGCTCTCACTGCGTTATGGCAAGAGCGTAACTCGCTCATCAAATATCAAGACACCACTTCGGCGTGGGTTGGACTCTCTCGGATCCATGGGAAGGCGATGGATGCTTTCCGAGGCTCCGGGAAGAGGAATTCTCGGACGAGTGACTCTTTTACAGGTTGCAGTGCTATCTTCGCTGCTTGGCTATTTGTTAATATTCTCGTATGTTGATTGTAACCTTGCGTGGTTCGTTATCAAGCTGACTCAACAGCCTCGTTGGTGTTACTTATAAGACCTGGATCACACCCACCAAGAAGCATCCGGAATTGAAGACAATCAGAACCGGCTTCGGGGGCTGGGGCGACCGGGTGGGCGCCCTGGCTTATGCCTTGACGCCACTCACGATTGCTCTTTGCTCTCGTGAGAGCGTCTTGTCTCTCATCACCGGTATTCCATACCAACATTTCAATTTTCTGCATCGATGGACTGGTCGAGTCATCTTCATCCAGTCTTTTTTGCACACATTGGTTTGGACACTTGTCGAAGGGAGATTCTACCAGCCGCAACCGGAGACTTATACCGCGTTCATCAAGCAAAAGTACATTGTCTGGGGTATTGTTGCTCAGATCACGATTACCTTCTTGTACATTTTCAGCACCAGCTGGGCCATCCGGTTGACTGGATACGAGTTCTTCAAGAAGACCCATGCTTTGATTGGCATTTTATATCTCGGAGCGTGCTGGGGACATTGGGACAAATTGGCCTGTTGGATGATCGCCTCTCTCATTATCGTACTTGCCGATTTTGGAATCAGATTCCTTCGAACTGCACTGCTTCACGTCGGATACCGCAAGGGTAAGCCTGGCCTTGGTTTCCATAGCGCCATTGCTACTGTTCAGCACTATGGTGACGACGAGGATTCGGTTGTGCGTATTGACTTCGATTTTAAGCACTCCGCCTGGAAGCCCGGTCAACACTTTTACCTCTGCTTCCCTGCACTCAACATCTGGCAGAGCCATCCATTCACACCATCATCTCTTCCCGATGGTCGCAGAGATATCCAGCACCATACCTACCTAATCCGCGAACGCTCCGGTATCACTGCCAAGCTTGCTCAAATTGCCAAAGCCACTGGCGGAGATTCTTGTGCCACTTCCGTCATACTTACCGGACCCTATGGAGGCACATCTTCTGAGGAAGCCGCCTCCTCCAATCTTTTGACTGTGGCAGGCGGCACAGGCGTCACTTCTGTGCTCCCAACTCTTCAAGATACTCTTACGGTCGCTCAGACAGGCACTCGTGCTGTCGATTTTGTCTGGATTATCCGCAAAATCCAAGACCTCTCCTGGATTGCACCAGGATTGATGGAGCTCAAGTCATGGATGTCTTCTGGCAAAGCGAATGGCCTACGTCTACGCATCTTCGTTACTCGCGAGACAGCACCGCCAGAATCATTGACTTCTTCGACTTCTTCCATATCCGAGAAGGGCAAAGGATGCTGTAGCAAGCGTGCTAAGAGTGAAAAGGATGGTGTAATCGTCTCCTCCTCGAATGATCTGGTAACACCTCAGGACAACTTCGAGATTACATACCTCGGCGGCGCTCATCCCTCGATCAAGGATATTGTCTGCGACTTTGCTGAAAGAGCGGCGATCTGCGGTGGTAGAAGTCAAGTCGTTGGTGCTGGACCTATGGAAATTGGTACTGCTTTGCGCTCTGCCGTTGCAAAGCAAAATCACGCTGGCAGGGTATGGCAAGGTGACGACAGCGGTATCATGGCTCTTGAGTGGGACTGTCGGTCATGATGCTGGGATTCAAGACTTTACGAATTGTATGTCATGTATAGCTCTATCTGCACCTGAGCTGCCTTTCACTTCTTCCCTGAAACCCGTGGCACCCAACATTTCACCCTTTCGTCCCCGATACCCGCAATTGACCACTTCGGCTACCTACCATTCAGTCTGCGGCAACCCGGCTTCTACCTCCCTTGGCGCTCGTTGTGCTGTCAGAACTCGCCTGTGCATGTCGTTCTATCGACTTTCTTCTGCACACCCCGCACGCAACTTTTTCGAGCTTCCAGCGTCGGATCTCGAAAACATTACTTTTCCGTGAGCAACCCTGAAACTCTATACTCTTTTTTATATTCATCATGACTACGACCGCTGTCAGCTACAAGTCCCAGACACAGAACAGCTCTAGGAGATTGAAGTAGGTAAAGTAATCATTCAGTCATATAACAACTCTCTCTTGTACAGCATGCATCTAGGATTGCTGAGGGTCGTGACCCCAGTTCTTCAGCGACTTAGCACTCTTGCTTTCCGGATCCTGCTTTGCCTTTCCTTCCTGGGCCAAATGGCGCTTGTTGTACGCCACGACTTTGCGCATATGGCTAATGTCATCTTCGTCGTATTTGCTAGGATCTTTCTTCGGGTTCTTCTCCAATATTTCGATGATCTTACGACCGCTACAAAAGATTGGATCAGATTTTGTTGCAACATTCCACGACTTGATTTCGATTGCACTTACCTCTCGTGGCCGATGGTTTCACCCGAGCCATCATCCTTAGACCAACCGGCACCAGCAGAGTCCTCGCCGCCGAGCCATTCCTTCAGCTCGTCCGGGCCCATGTTGACGAGCTCATTGAACTCCCTAACACTGCGTCAGTTCTGTATCCTCCTAGGCCAAGCCGAAACTGGCAAACCCAAAACGATTACTCACTTGATGACCGTGTCGTTGTCTTTAACCTAGAGATACAGTCAGCATCGTGATTGAAGACATGGCACTGCGTTAGAACGAGTCCAACACCGCCAATGTCAGCATCTCCGACGTAGCATGAGAGGAGGTCAATGAAGCATAGTTGGTACCCATTGGGGGCATGGATAGTATGATCAAAAGTGTGTCTCTCGTACGAGACGCCCCCCTCAACCTGCACAATGCTGGGCACATCTTCGTGACATAGCGTGTATGGAAACCAAGCGATATAGGTTGACAAAAGAGGCTTGGGTGAACGTACCATTTTGATAGCTGAAATTGAAAAGTTTCGAAGCGGTTGGTGGTTATATCGCTGGAGACGTAATGGAGATCTTGTCAGTCGAGCAAAGGTATACATGAGATGAATGGGAGAGTAGTGTTCTTTGAGGAAGCAGTTTCAATTCATTCCAGTTACAGCTTGACATCATGAATGACATCATGGAACGTCGAGGAGATCATGCTCTATCATCTATCATTCTCATGAGTGTATGCAAGAAGTGATGTTTTCGGAATTCCAACTCGCTGACCACGAGTAGATATGCATGTAGTTCCAGTACTAGTTTTATGCAACCAAGTGCCGCGATAGTACGTTCTCCATCGCAATCTACAGATAGCATGCTGCAATCTACAGGGTCGCATTTGGCATTTCACATGCTTGGCCTTTGCTCAGAACTAGGTTTGCGGGTATGGGCCGTTGGCGTTAGAGAGCCTTTGATTAGCGCACCCTTGGCCGCCAGAGTTAAATTGCTATAGAAAAAGTGTCTCAGAAACACTCGTCTTGCGGCGCGCGACTCGCGGTTGAAGGTACATTCAGGGACCAGGGGTTTCCAACTGCGACGAGGGCTGCAGAAGCAGGTGGGCTGTCTTGATCGCCAATGATGTGCTGGCACCCTTGTAGGGTCCGGTTACAGGCCAGAAGTTACCGCTGGCGACGTAGCTGGAGGTCAAGAAACAGGGACACCAGCCAGTCGTTGATGCACGATGTTATCAGATAAAGAACGATGGAGGGGAGTTCGACCAACAAGGTGGTTTCGGCTAGCACGCCCGCTCGAATCAGCTACTGCAAGCTGTAAGTTGCTCAGTGCAGTGCAGCACACCCGGGTAACTAATAACTGCTGGGCTGCATCCATTCTGGCCATTCATTAGGCCAGCCAGCTGCTCCATGTTCTTTCCTCCTCCGAATCACTTACAGCTCTCGACTCGAGTTTGACAGTTCATACAGTTTCACCTCGGGTGGCTTGACGGAAAGCAGGATCGACCGCGGGCAGGACGCACCTGGTAGATTTGCATACAAGGTTATTTTATTAACTTACTCAGTCCTCAAAGGTACCGCCAGTCCTCCGATTTAGCTATTGCCCTTCCTGTCTCACCCCACCTCTCTCCTTCTCTCCCTCTCGCTCCTCTCCCCTTCGCGCAAGAGTCGAGTCGACCATTGGCTCTTTGCTTCCAGAACACATCAACTAACACGCCATTGGTCTGCCAGCTACCTCGAACGCGCCGACACATGCTTCCAATTGTTTCTCGCATATTCATACAGTATCGCTCATAACCGACCAGCCCGCGACCTGTGGCCGCCGTCGCCATGGTGTTTCTTTCAAAGGTCTTCAAGAGCAAGGATGCGAAAGCGAGCGCAAAGCACAAAGTACAACAAGTAAACTCCAGTCAAGGGCACATGCCCCTGGCAAAGCCTAGATTTGTGTCGACATGGAACAGCAAAGAAATCGAGCCGGACGAGGTTGATGAGCTCATACAAGTGTGCACTCTGATTCTCAAATCAAGAGGTACGCAGCTCTCATGGCGTCACGGACCACGATTTGCTGACTGAACCTCCTAGCCGAGGCACTGGACACGCCCTTCTTACTCCTGCCTTTCAGACCAGAGACCGACACCGTGCCAGCAAAGACGTTTATCAACAACTTCTTCAAAAGCAACCGGGATGGGAGCAGGAATTACACTGGGTCGAGCCTTCGCAGAGAGCTCGTTCTTACCGACCCGGCAGTACGTCTGATCGCCCTCGAAACCTTGGCTCTGGCTGACGTGAGTGCAGATTCTGTGCAGCATTCTCAAATGGTGCTGGAGTCGCATGCCTGGTGGTGTTGTAACCTGGCCAGTCTATCATGGTTTCTCTCTGGGTGAACGTGGTTTGTGCTCTCTATCTGCATGAGCCTACACAGTCGGCTAATTCGAGTCAGATTCAAACATGGCAAGAAACGCCTTCCATACCTTTATTCCTATGAGTGTCGATTCCAACGCCAGAAAAAACATCATTTACAACTTCTTCGACCTCTTGACCGCCATTGCCGCTCACGGCAAAACCAACGGATTTGGCGGCAGAAAACTATCGCGAATGGCTGGTTGGTGGGCATTCGAGCACGCGGACGACGGCAAAGGTTTTGAGGGAGGATACAAGTCATGGGTGACGTGAGTTCTTTCGTCCTCCGTGCACGCCGATTGATGCTAACTATCAAAAGCTCTGCGGATGCTTCCAGTCATCTCTTTTTTGGCTATCTCAGATCTCTGAATCCCGAGGCTCTGGATGGCTTCACAGGCATCAACGGTCTACCACGATCTATTCAGGCATTGCTAGCTCAGACCGAGTACCCTCCGGAAGCGCCTATGCTCATGCAAAAACAAACACCCAAAGTCGTCATGCTTGTGGACGCCGTTTCCCCTGGTCCCTTTGCTTTGCTTCGCAGAGCCAACAATTTCGAATACCGAGACGAAGATCTGCAGATGCTGTCGGAATTTGCTGATCCTGCTCAAGCACTGACCGAAGAATGCAGACGTGTTCTTCACTGCATCACTTCTGCAAACCAGTCTATGCCTGTAAGATCTCAAAGCAACATGAGTATTGGTTTGGAGAGTCTCAACAATAGGCCAGACGAATCTTGGTCACACTTCCAGGACTTTGGGTTTTCCTCGATCGGCGACGACTCTAATGATCTTACAAGTAGCTCATCTTCACCAAGCCTGGAGCCAAGACTGTCAGGACTAAGACCTGCACCCCATTCCCGCGCCGATAATGGCGGCCGCCCAACGACACCCTCTTGGGCCGATTTTCTCAATTCTGGATTCATTGATGAAGGCAACAACGTAAAGTCAGCACCTATAAGGATGTTGATGCCACCAGAAAAGATGCTTCCCCCGATCAACAGTGGACTTCCAAGATCATCCAGTGGCTATCAAGAGGAGGATGTCAATCCAGGCGAACTAGCTAGTATCACAAAGTTCGATCTTGATGATTGCTTCTGGTGGGTCTGGATGACCAGTCTTGCTAGCGAAGAACCTGCTGCAAGAAAGGCGGTATTTGGTCGGTGTGCCCTTATTGAGACTGGCATACTCCACGGCCGCTGGATCCTGCTGGAGGAACAGATCAAGAGCGCTGCTCCTGAGCCGGGTGAGGGTGCATATATCGCTGAGAAGAAATCACGCTTTGGTTTCAGTCGTAGGTCGAAACAAAGCCGTAGAAAATCGGCCACTCTACCGCCAAACAGATATGACAGTCCTCAAGCAGAGCAACAAGCTGCGCCAACAACATCAAACATATCCAGTATCTCTCCGGACCAGCAAGCAAGAATCAGGGCTGCAGCAGCCACTCTTGCTCGACAGCATGTCAAAGCAGACGAAATGCCAAACGGACAGCGACGAGGACGACACGATGATGCTTCTTCAATGAAGACCAACAGCGTTTTGACACTGGGTTTGACGAGTGAAGCGGCACCAGCTATGAAGTGGGCCCACACATTCGACAAGGAAGTGGTGCGCAAGCAGTACTTGGGCGATAACTTCGCTGGCAAGGGAATGCCTGTAGACATACATGTCCCTGATGATGCTTCTATGCTCGCCGAAACACAAGGATCCAACAAGCCTTTGCCTCCTCCTGATGCTCGGAAACAATCAGTCTCTGTCTCAGAACACGAAGTACACACAACTTCAGATCAACGAAACGCAAGCTTGGAAGATCTCCGCATGGCTCATTCGCCATCTGCCAGCGCTGAACCCCTCTCACTCAGTGCTTCCATCATCTCTGAACGACCGGTCGTACACAATGCTACAGAGGTGCCGACTGTGTCCTCACCCAAAGAGACACAGGTAGGAAGGAAGCCGGTCCCCGAGCGTACCAACAATTTCCACAATCATCCCGCATTTAGGCCCTCTTTAGAAGAACAGAGACCTAGGAAGTCGGAGACCTCGGCAGTCAAGGCCGCAAGAGAAGCCTGGGAAGCGAAGGCCGCTAACTTCAGTCCTGATAAGATGGCTCACGAGCACAACAAACGTCCCAATGGTTTCAAGCGGATGTTCAGCAAGAGTCAAAAGAACGACGACGGCAAAGGTCAGCAGCCATCAGCTTCTATGACCAGTCTCGCTCCCCCTTCTGAAACGAATCTTGGAAGGAAGCTGTCTTTGCTTCACAAGAAATCTACTACCCCGACTCCCCCGGCACAGCCTACGATGCCGACCAGCGAACCACTGTTTCCTCGCCGTGCAGTAGCAAACAATCTGGCAGCGCCTATCTCGGAGCCAAGTCCTCCAGAAGTCAGCCCATTGGGGCCCGCATTCTCTCAGCAACACCTCGGAACTGATGACCACATGGTCTCCCCTATGCACTTCGAGCACAGAAGCAATACCGACGAAGAATGCAAGCGTTTTGACCAAGGACCTCTTTCGGACGCCCCTGCCTGGACACCTCGCGAGTCTGTCGATTCACATTTGCAAGCTCACGCAGAGGCTGCTCACAAAGCAGACCTGGAGGCGGGACATCTGAATGCGCCTGGAGGATTCCCTGAGACTCCCATGGGAACTCCGATGGAACAGGGCTCTAGTCGCCAACTCGAGACTGAGCCGGTCTACGATACTGCCCAGCCAGTTGCAAACAATCTCGATAGATGGGCACAGATCCGCAAGAACGCTGCTGAGCGCGCAAACAGAGTGAGTGAGGACCAGATCTCTCGCCGTCCATCTCACATCACCACTGGCACCGAAGATGAAGGCGATACCAGTGGCGAAGAGGCTATCGAGGATCGAGTTGCTCGCATCAAAGCTCGCGTTGCCCATCTTACTGGTAACCTGGAAAGGGCACCTACGAGCACGCCCCGCTACTAATTTCTGTCGCCATCTCGACATCTCTATTTCCTTTCTGGCTACCATCTTCTTACTGTCAAATGATGGCAGATGTCTGACACGCAAAACTCTCTAACGCCCACGACGAACCGATAATACCCGCACACGACCACATACGGAATTTGCTTTTTACTATAAGAGCACGTCACGTCTTTGTCGAAAGTGCCTTCTAATAATTTTTCTCTGGTTTTGCTCTTTCTCGCAATACTAATTTGCACTCTGGTCTTTCGAATTTATGTTTTCCTTTCTCTCTCTTTCTCTTTCTTCTAATGGTCTGTACATGTCGCTACGTACCTGCTGGGTTCCAATGAAGCATTGCAAGGAAGGCGAGATATAACTGTACACTATCAAATAAGATCAGCAATGAATTTAACTCAATGTCCGATCAGGTCCTAGTGATGTTTGTATACCAACCCCACTTTTATGGCAGGTGGGGAGAGCTTGAGGTGGGGGATGACCCTGCCTGATGATGCGGTCATCACAACAACCCATCTCTTCGTGATTAGAACCAACATTGATAACAACGACGACGCATTTCGAACTTGTACCAAATATTTCCAACCATGATCGAAGGTGAAGATCTACTTCTGTGCCCAACCTGCGGCACTCAATTCGACACACCCGCATCCAGTCCACCACCAGGCTACTGCAGAATCTGTGATGTAAGTAACCATGGACCAGATTCATTCTGTCGAATCTTAGAGGATATGAAGCTTACTGTGTTACTTTTTTTTTGCAATACAGGATCCTAGACAATATATCCCTGCCGGTGGGCAAGCGTGGACGAGTCTGAAGGCCGAAGCGGGAAAACACGAGACCAGGTGGAAGCAAGATGAGCAGGACAAGCGTATATGGTCCATCTGGGCCGAACCAAAGGTATGTGTACAACTCTTGTTCCGTTTGCTTGTCAAGTACGAAGAGGGACGGAGGGGAAACACAAGTGAACAATTGAAGAATAGAGTGCGTTTTTCGAAGCTCGTGGCTTTCCTCATGCATTCAAAACCAGTCATGAAATCGCAGTAAGAGATGTTAAGAAAGGGTGCGAGGTGTGCTCGGCCACAAACGTCCAACCTTTTTTGTCCAACCTGTCGAGATCTCATTGACAGGCCTATCCCTTGACTGACTCTATCTCCCGAACCAAACAGCTCGGTATCGGCCAACGAGCTCTGCTTCTACAGACCTCTCACGGCAACATTCTCTGGGACTGCATAGCTTACCTCGATCAACCTCTCATCGACTTTGTAAGCACATGCATATCTCAACACCGGCAACAACACCCTGCTAACCAAAAATAGATCAACTCTCTAGGCGGCCTAACAGCAATAGTGATCTCCCATCCCCACTTTTACACTACACACGTCTCTTGGGCATCTACATTCGACTGTGCCGTCTACGTCCATTCCCTCGATAAACAATGGCTGTGCCGTACGCCTCTTCCAACCACAAACAGGATCTTGCTGGAAAAGCAATATGGAGAGATTGTGGAGGGCGTCACTGCTATACAGGTAGGAGGACATTTCGAGGGCAGTATGGTTTTGCATTGGGATGACCATCTGTTCATTGCCGATACCTTTGTCAATGTACCTGTAAGTTTTTGATTCTACGTTCGTCTTGTCGGGTTTGGATGCGTATCATGTAGTAGTAGCAAAGCTGACCGATGCTGGGCTCGAAACAAGTCGGGTTTCTACCGCAAGGACAGACCCAAAGGCACGACTTCGTTTTCATTCATGTGGTATGCAACCTCAACTTCCCTCCTTGCGTCCTCTGTTTCTACCTTGTCACAGAGACTAAACCGATTGTATACAGGAGCATCCCAAACATGATTCCTCTGCCTCCAGACACAATCCACAACATGTGGAAAGCAGTCAAACCATACGGGTTTACAGCTACACATGGTCTATTTACCGGCTGGGATATCAGAGATGAGAGTGTCAAGAAGAGCGTACTAGAGAGCATGAAGATTCAGGTCAGAAACCAAGGGTTTGCCGAGCATGCTCTGTTGGACGAAGAATGAGTGGACGAGACCAGCGTACTGCTGAAGATGATGTATTTTGATCCCATTCAAATAGCTACATAATTTGGTGGCGCCGAGATGTGCTTAGAAACAAGAATGATGTTCGACGCATGATATGCACAATGCCGCCTAGGATAAAAAATGCTTCCCATATGGGTAAGAGTAGGAACTGCTAGAAACTCGCTTGAGTAAAAGAATAATATCGACAAGAATGTAACAGGTAAAGGTATGGGTATCTTTTGGGATCCACGCTGTGTGGATGTATAGGAAGAAAAAAGGTGGGTGAGCTTGAAATATGTGTGCCAGTCGGTTGAATGTTCATTGCCGAGCCTTGATTGAAGAGAAATGCTTTGTTGGCGAAGAGATTGTCGTATGTTCGTGAAGTATTTCGTAGGATTCAAAAGAGTGTGTGCGTCTGATTGACGGCTGTAGGTGTTCATATCGAGGTAATGCGTGCACCCATGGTATTGCGTTTTGGTCGCAGGTTCATGACGGATTGCAATTCACGGATCATGTTGGTACTCGAGTCACGCTTGTCGCGCATTTCGGACAGACGTACTCGCTCCTCCTGCATCTTAGCGATGCGTTCCTCCCTGGTCAAGGAACTGCGTTGGCGTGGTATGTGCAGGGATACACCCTCAAAGACTTCTTCATCAGAGCCGGATCCTGCAAGACTTGATCTGTTTGACTTTGATTCACCGTTCAGAGCGCGCAAGGCATCGGCCGGTCCGCCCTCTTCAACAGCAGTCAATCCACCAAGGCTTGGGGCTGGCGAACGAAGACCACTTGATGCTTGCGAGATGCGACGCTCCTGCTTGTCGAGATTGCTTGCAAGAGACGCCTTGCCGTTCTCCCAGGCTTGCATCAAGATCTTGAGATCGGCCCCGATAGATTCGTACTGCGACATCAAGTTCGGGCCAAGATCAGTCAGGTCATCTGAATCTTCGATTGCCTTGGTGGACTCTTCTCTCATTAGCGCCATCTTCGCTTGTAACGATCTGATGCCTTGGGAGAGGTCGGTGATCTTGCGGACCTGTGTGCGTAGACGCTCACCAGCAGGTCTAGTGGACAGCCTTGCCTCTCTAGGAATTGTGAATTCCTCAACCTCACGAAGAAGTTCACTCAACTTCTGTGCCCAAGTCGCAGTAGTAGTGCTTAGTGAGTTCATGATCTTGGTCGCGGCCGACCAGCGTGCGAAATCGGGATTACCCCCATCAGCCTCGAGAGACATGAGGGAGCAACAGACGACTCTTCTGAGGGTGCTGTATTGGTAGCTGACAACACGGAGACTTCTCAGGGATTCCGGGTCGTCTTCTTCCAGAGAGACAAATGCAGGGCTTACAGCCTCCTGAACAGCGTGGTGAGGGATGTCGTAAACATCCAGGTATTTCTCCATGTCATCTTGGTTCAGCAAGACCTTGAGCGAGATGGTTGCATCTCTGAAGGCTGGCAGTGCTTCGGTGTAGGCTTTGTTGAGGGCACCACGCAGTTTGGCACACTTTCTGTTAACCTTGACATCGTCGAAGCGGGAGATTGGAGGGAGTGGGGTGCTCCTGAGATGTGTTAGCAGATGTCATAGGGATGGCCAGAAGCCGTCATACAGTCTGTAGCCCTTGGAGACAAGCTCAACCTCTTGGATCAGAGACAAGGCAGCGGAGGTGGTGATGTCAAAGCCACGAGCATTGGTAGTCAGCGAGGAGACACTATCCACGGCCTGGTGTCTGAGGTATTGCAGCCACTGTCGACGGATGTGTGCGTAGAATAGGACGCCAGCTACGGCGGCGCACAGCAGTGCCAGTAGTATACGACTCTTGCTCAATCGAGAACCGCGAAGCCAGTTGAGTAGGAGGACGAGGACAAAGGCAACGCCGGCTGTAGCGGCGACACCAGAGACGTTCAACGAGGCATTTGGCGTCAGGTCTGTGTGGCCGAAAGGAGCACCGTTGATCTGGGTAGTGTGCAGCGAGCCGAGATCGGGATATTCGTTGAGAAGCTGCGAGGCGACGATAAGATAGCGGAAGTGTTCGAGGAAGCGGTTGTTCTCAGCTCGGCCGATGCGAGAGTTGACGGCACGCTATGCTATGTAAGAAGGCGAGTTGGAGTGGAAGGATAGGCGGAGAGGCAGGCATACCGACCAAGCGTGGTGAAGCTTGGAGATGGTGCCCTGAGCAGGGAGTCGCAGGTTTAGGGGCTGGGTGAAGCGCTTGAGCGAGGGCTTCTGCGGTGCGACGGACGGAGTGAAGGGAGGAGTATGCGAGGGCTCGTGGTTGAGATAGTTGAACGAGTCGTCGGCGGTGCCATGGCCTGCAGCTTCGCTTTAGTGGGTTTGTCCAGTCAAAGAGGAAGGCGCGTCTGCGTGACCGACCTTCGAGCAGCGCAGCAAGCGGTCCGTCGTCCTCAAAGTAGCTCTCCATTCACGCTGCCGATAGCACTGTCCCTGTGTGAGTGTGTTCTACCTCGTCGCGCAAGAGGGGTCGAGACAGAGCCAGCAGGTGTACAAGACGGAGATCAAGGTCGCAACAGGCACAAGGCCATCATATCCGCGCATCCAGGCGTTCTTGCCTTCTAAATGAGATGCGATCATGCAACGTGGAGTAATTAGCGCGAGGTCTAACTGCACGGCTCGAATGCAGGGACCTGCCAGACGCGTTCCCGCCATGCCGGCTGAGTGCCACGTTCACTGACTCGTCTGCCCTCCGCACTGTTCATCTGGTTGTATATGCGAGCAGGAACACCCGTCGGCTCGTTGCTTGGGAAGACGAAATTGCACCTGCATGTATACGTCTATTCATCAAACAACTGCATTATTGCCTCTCGCCTAATACACATTACATCCGCCACCTGTTCTCCTACTCCATCATCAGCCCTGCATCTCGCAGCTCGGCCAAGTCACCCCCTTTGACTACCGCCTCCAACACAGCCTGGCTGAACCTCCTCCGTTTCTCCACTTGCTCCCTTTCACGTCGAGCTTTGGTCTTGCTGCTGCCCGAGGGTGCCACTCCGGTCAACAGCTTCTCGCTATCTGATGGCGTGTAGTTCACAAAACTGCCCGATGATCCTCGTGGGCTATGCACCTGTCCTGATGACTTGCGACTGTGCCCTTTCGATGAGCGTGTCCGCCGTTGACGCCGCCGAGGTGACAGCGTCTCCGATGATGGTGTCCTTTGCTGACGACGTGATGTTGACGGTGTGCGTGACTCTCTTCTTGATCTGCCAATGTGCATCTCGCTCACCGTCTCCTCGACTCGTGACGGCGCAAGTGTAGAATCATAACATATCCTCAGGCCTGACATTGATAGGTCGTTGTGATAGCTGGGAATCCTTGCTATTGGCTGCGATCTCATAGGTTGATCTAGGTTGATCTCGCTTTCGTCGCCCATCCAGGGACTGAAAGTCGGCGAAGGTTGGTGAATGTCTTTTGCATCGAATGAGTTCGCACTCCACAGTCTGTTGTGTTGAGACGGTTCGGGGTACACGCTTGGAACCACGGGTGACGGCTCATTCAATCCTGCGATTGGATATGCAAGTGCAGCAGGATTGCATGTTCCGATCTCCAAACCTTCCGCATCAACGTACTGGTTGAACACGTTATCGTACGGAGAAGTCCACTGAAGTTCCTTGCTCAATGATCGGGCACGGTTGGGCCGTATAGGCAGTGGTCGAATGGGGTAAGTGTATTGATGAGTAATGGATGCCATTGCAAGCACTCAGAGGGGTAATGTTACTGCGAGGGTGTGTAATCTTTTGGCTGGAGACAGCGGTACACAAGCCAGCTCATGCAAGGTATTATATGCGGTATTGGGCAGACCAGTCGAGTGGCTGGGAATTCGTATGGAATGATACCTTTACAATGACCAGTCTTCCTGATCTGGTGCGTGTCCGAGTGATCGGGCTTCTTTGTTCGTTCCATGGAGCTACATTCCTTACCTTCCAGCCACCTGATCTGATCTGATCTGATCTGATATGAAGTGGTGCTTTTGCTACTCGTCTCCAGATGTCATTGATTGGCGCTGGCCTCATAAATCACAAACCCTTTCGGTTAGTTTCAACCTTCGTTTAGAATTGAATAGAGACACTTCCCAGTCGTGTTCTGCCAGGACAAGATCTAGAATGACGTGTCCTGTCATGCGAGGAATGCTAGCCATCCAACGTGGAATGTGTCAGTAATTTTGCCAAGTAGTCCCCAACCACCTGGGTGCTTTGTTCTGTAGTTGGTCTAATCATGTGGTGGCCGCATCCAGAAAGGCTGTAAAGATGGTGCGGAGCTCTTTTCTTAACAAGGGAAGTGTAGGTTATGTATATACAGGGGTGTTTACGTAGGAAACGCCAGAAGTCTACTTGTCGAGATTCTTCAGCTCGGGCATGAAAGCCATACCTTGACCACTCTTGCTGTCCGGTTCAGCCTCGCCAGACTTGTCACCTTCAAGGACACCTCCAGCACTGCGATCCTTGACATGTTGTCTAAGCATGGCCAAGACCTCGGAGTTCTTCCATCGCTGGGGAACAGGGCGGTAGGCTGGCTTGAAAAGACCAACCGTCTGGGCCCACTCGCCGGTGCCAGGTGGGCGAACAGGCTCATCTTTGGCGGGCTTGCCCTGGGCTACAGAAGTAGCCTGCTCAGGACCACCTCCTTCGGCGTATTCCATGGAAGTAGGGGTGGGCTCCTGTGTGGCCCAGTAGTAGATGTCCCAGTCGTTCTCGTCAAGGAAAAGGTCGTATTGTTGGAGTTGTTTTGGGGTCATTGTTTCGAGGTAGCGATCGGCAAAAGTGGACATGAGGAGGTCACTCTCTAGTGTGCCTCTTTTTCTGCTTTGGTCTGTAGAAGATATACTCGTTAGCAGTGGCGCGACTTTGTCAAGGGAGCGTGAAAGTGATTGGCGACGAACATAAGAGTCTAGCCCGAGTGGTGTTGGTGTCTTCGCCTGTCCTCCTCAAAGGCTCGACACGGAAGGAACCCCCCTCGAGTTCACCTACTTCAAGATCAGAGTTGACGCCAGACTCGGGGCTGCCCTGCTGGGTGCCTCCAGTCATTCTCTCGGTGTTCTCGGGCACGGAGTCCTTGGCAGTGAAGTTGGGGTCGGTGCTGGTGATCAACTCGGGAGGAGCGTTGTCCTTGCCAATGCTGGGCATCTCGTTGGCGATGGTCGAGGTGGTGTTGGTCATATGGGGATTGAGAGGCGTCTCCATCTGAGCCTTGCGGTAGACATCGACGTTGTCGTGGATGCGAGCTTCATGTTCTGCGCCGAGACGGGCAGTGACGGAACTGAAGGGACGCACAACGCGAGGGGCGGCACGAAGAGATCTGAGGACAAGTCTTGCTGAAGACATGATGTATGTGTTTGGTGATGTATGTAGGTGTACAAGGTCAAAGTTGAAATCGAGAGAACGAAGAGAGCTGCTCTTGTCTGGGGTTCGAGAGTCGAGATCTCAGGCGCAAAAGCTCGACGTCATTTTGGAATCATCATCGAACTTCTAAAGTTTGTCACGTCTAATTATCATCTATGGCAACTCGTACTATCAAACTCTTTCCACCTAGCCATCAATTGCTTTACTGCTACGATGCTCCCTTCCTCTGCAAGGTGTTGTCTGAACATCGGTCTTGTAGTCCTGCTAACAAGACAACCAAACGCACAAACATCTGCACCTGTGTCTGGAGTGTCTTTGACAGTGACAGTGACAGACTGAAACTTGACATGATGTGCAAATCAGTCATACTCATTCAATCAGTGAAGTGCTTTTCTGGGGTCAATGGAACCGTGTTTGTCGCATCTTGAGTCTGTTCTTCGTAAATTCTTGAATCAGAGATGGATGATTGGCAAGCAATGGTTGCCTCATTTCCTGCGTTTGTCAGGTACGAACAGATGAAATCCGTACATGAGACTGGGGAGGAGCAGAGTAGAGGATGCTGGAGATAAGAGGGTAGGTGCAATAGAATCGCAGCTTCCCTATGAGCGCTCATTCAACGTATGAGCCTTGGATCTTCTTCTACCATCCCAACTTTCATTTCTAACATCCATTCCCGATTCCATCGTTACATGATCAATATCCCTGACACCTATACCCATCGATACAAGGCCCTACCACCATTGTTCATCGCATCGTCAGTAGTATCACCATGTCTAGCGATCCCACCCTTGCAGTTCCCGTGGACACAGGCCGTCCTGGAGCATCTCGCACAAGCTCATCCCAAAGCGTGCAGCGCCCTGTTGAGCGCATCGATGACCGCCAGGACCTCGGTACTGTCGTCAAACGCGGAACCAGTCCAGCACCAAACGGTCCAGCAGAAGTGGGTGCAGGCAGTACAGCAGACGAACGTCCCACGAGCATCGCCATCCCGGCCACTAAGGCTTCGGACACCGGAGACCTCAGATCTGGTTTGGCCAGTCCAGTGATCCCTGATGGTGCTGTTCAGTAAGTCGCTCGCTGTCTTGAGCCCATGGGTTGAGAACTGACCTGTTCGCTCAGATCACTCGTCGCTAGTATCCATGCCGACAACCCAGGCAGCAAGACTCCTACGCCTGCAGACATTCCCATCACCGTCCTTCGCG
Source organism: Aureobasidium sp. GC_Fusr_1 (assembly GCA_026538705.1). Classification (NCBI taxonomy): domain Eukaryota; kingdom Fungi; phylum Ascomycota; class Dothideomycetes; order Dothideales; family Saccotheciaceae; genus Aureobasidium; species Aureobasidium sp. GC_Fusr_1. Next base: position 33,699 of record JALPCE010000133.1, read on the forward strand.
CTGGCGTCACCCACAAAGTCTCCAAGGTGCCCAACTATCTGCTCACCAACAAGGTCCCCTTCTTCAAAAAGTTGTTGGCAACCACGCCAGCTCCCACCGAGGAACAATTGACTTTCGATGATCTTGACGAGTTCGCCTTTGCGCTCTTCGTCCGATGGTTGTACGGCGGTCTACTCCAGGGTCCCCATGACTTCCATTCGGTCCAGCACTACCTCTGTCTGTATGTGATCGGTCAGAGATGGGATGTCGAGTCGCTCTGCAACGACAGTAGGTACACCTTGAAGGAGAAGGATAGGCCTCAGCTCACAGTTGATAGCCATCGATCTGATCCGCCTGTACTACCACAAGAACAACATGACGGCACCTACCTTCCGCCTCGAGTACATGTACACTTTCACCAAGACGCCCAACCACATGCGCAAGTTCTTGGCTGAGACAGCTGCTTTCCGCGCACTCTGTGGTGAACCTGCAGCCAAAGGTGTCTACTTGTCAGATTCGATGAAGACGCTGATCGGCAAAGGAGGCGACTTCTCAGTAGACTATGCTCACTCCCTCATCAAGCTCACCAAGGACGATTTCCCCGACCCCAGAAAGGGTTCTAGATGTGATTGGCACGAACACGCTAACGGCAAGCTTTGCGCAAAGGAGGACGTGGAGCCATACATGACATCGTGATTCGTCTCTTGAGGATTCGAAAAGTGTGCCACGCCGAGTTTGCTGTTGCTTCCTGGCTGGCCGGAGAATAGAATGGAGAAGAGAAGACACAGATAGGGAGAGAGACTGCGATTGCTGATACAGTACCTATGAACTATTGCTGCACATAACACAGCGGCAGCTCTCCAACCTGGAATGACATGAAATGCATTATACCGTCCATCTCGTCTAGATGAGGTGCTTGGATCTGTGAGGTTGCATAAGCTTGTGATGTTGACGAAATCAACTCCAGACACATACCTGAAGTAAGCACGCAGGTAGACGATCTGCCATGCGCCCAGACCGACCAGCATACCCATGGTGCCAAAAGCGAACCACTTAACACGCTCGTTGGTGCTCTCATTGGTATCTCTCAACTTCTGCTCACGGATACGGAGGTAGTCCAACTCGGAGACAACCTCTGCAACCATCTCTTCAATTCTGCGCAACTCCGTCTCGACGGGCTGAAGCTTCTCGCCGGCTTGAATGGCAGACCAGTCCTTTGCATCGGCGCCAATGTCGATGTCGAGTTCAACGTGACGGCTGGGGTTCGAGACTCCGGTGTCTGTTTTGTGAATGCGTCGTTAGTCTTGTATGAACGGTTATGAGAAGCATCGAGCAAACGCACTTGAGGTCAAGATGTTCTCAAAGCAGACGTCAAAGGCGGAATCGGCGTGAGAGGTGAAAGCGTAGCGACCTTCGCCGGCGACGTCGCGAGGTCTGTGGTAGTCGTTGCCGACGGCATCCTTGATCTAGACGAGAGATATGTTGTCAGCATTCGACTCTCCTTTCTGTACTAGACTCGAAGGCACTCACGTGCAGGTTCAAGACCTGGCCATCTCCCCTGTGTCCGCTGATGGTTGCCGTCACAACAACAAGCTGGTCCTTTGCGACAAAGTTGCGAATGCAGCGTTCCTTGCTCGCCGACTCTGCTCCGGGATGCGCCTGGATGTCGAATTTGAGGGCGAAGCTGAGGGGCAGCAGTGCCAGTAGGAGCAGTCGCACCAAGAAACTCGTGCGGGATTCCATCTTTTGCTTGACGTCTCTTCACCAGATCCTTTTGGGTCCCGTTTGGTTTGTCCGGGTGGTTGGGCGTATGAGAAGCAAAGCTCTCCTTTATTTTGGTAAACGTTGGCCTTTCGAGAAACGATGCCCCGAATCTCCCTGAGCTGTGCTCCCTATTCTTCGATGCAAACACGCCAAGATTTCCGCTCCGCTCTACTATGATGCTATCAGTAGCACCCTGCTTGACCTGCTCTTTCCAAACTCACATCTCTGTTCTCGAGTGTTTGCTCAGTGTTTGTTTGAGTATCGGTACACAATGTCATCATGCTCCGATTGTCGCTGGGCTCAAGGGCTCAGTCATCCAGACGATAAGTCCGACTCCTTCGGCTTCTCGAATCTCTAAGCAGCTGCATGGAGCGGAGCCATCCTTGGGCATTACATACATCTGTCAAAGGCAGGGCGTGTCATGCAGATATAAAAACATATAGTACAACAACTCCAACCTGTTATCGTTGAACATAGCAACAACCATGTCTCAGCAAGAAGCGTTCTGGGTACAGACAGAAGATTGGCACACGGCTGGTGAGCCCTTCCGTATCGTCGCTGATCTATCACCTCACTGCGCCACTACCGGCAACACAGTATGGGAGCGGCGCCTAAATATTCTCAATCAGCCAAACCATCCTCTGGATTTCTTACGCCAGTCCCTTTGCCACGAACCAAGAGGTCATGCCGACATGTACGGAGGTTTCATCGTTCCACCAAACGATTCTGGTGCCCATTTTGGCGTCTTGTTCTGGCATAGAGATGGATTCTCTACGGCCTGTGGCCACGGCACAATCGCACTGGGTCGATACGCAGTAGCCAAAGGGCTCGTGGAATCTGTCCAAGAAGGCGCAGTCAAAGTCATCATCGATGTACCTTCCGGAAGAGTTACAGCAGAGGTCAACTTCAAAGACGGCAAAGTGGCATATGTGAACTTTGTCAACGTTCCCAGCTACCAATACGCCAGAGACTTGCCCGTCAGCATATCAGTACCTGGCTCAGCGGCTTTGCAATTCAAAGTCGATCTTTCCTGGGGCGGAGCCAGCACTGCATCTGTTGATGTACGTGATGTTGGTGTAGAAATCAAGCCGGCCAACGCTCAACGCTTTATCGAACTTGCCCGTCAGATAAAGGCTCAAATTCGAACACATGGAGAGCACAAGGGCACATCTCTGTATACTGTTTCTTTCTTCGAGACCCTCAGCGACAGCGACCAAGCCATCGAACAAAAGAATGTCGTAGTTTATGCAGAAGGCGCCATTGACAGATCACCATGTGGGAGTGGCACTGCTGCTCGAGTAGCCGTTTTGCTAGCGCAAGGAAAGTTGCACGGAAACAAAAAGCTCATCCATCATTCCATCATCGACACGACATTTGAAGCCAGAATTGTCTCTCAACAGCAGGACGAGGGATCAGAGTATCCAACCTGCATACCAGAGGTCAGAGGAAACGCTTTCCTTACTGGCCGTCACAGCTTCTTCATTGACCCGAGCGATCCGACCTATCCTGGTTTCTTTTTCGAGTGAATGGCATGTTGAACACGATTGCAGGAACGCGAACGAGTGGGAAAGGATTATAAGATATCATGATACATAAAGGAAACCCATCAAACTCATTACATCGAACCCTTTACATCGCCTCGTGACGGTTCAGGGACTCCTGTATAGCTATCCTCTAGATTTAGCGCTTCTAGCACGATCTCTTCAGACGGCTCAACTCGTAAGTATGTCTTGCGGCCCTTGATGATCCAAAAGGCGATGGAGACGACAAGCATGACACCAAATACGGCAATGGCGTAGTTCATGTCTGCTCCCGATGGATTGGGTCCACTAGGGAAGAAGAAAAAGATTGTCGTGACGACACAATAGACCACACTGATACAATTGATCACAGCTCCATATTTGCCGAGTCCGAATTGCCCGCCAGCAGGCAATTTGTTGCGGCCCACAAGCAGCAGAGTCAAGATGGGCATGGCGTAGGACACCGTCAAAGCGATGGTGGCAACACTCAGAATGGCCTCGAGCACAGTGTTTGCAAACAGATACAGAAGGCCAACCAGACCCATGAGCACTCCCTGGACCAGCAAGGCCTGTGGTGGAACCTTCCACTTCTTGTTGACTCTCTTGATATATTTTGAGAACGGCAGGCCGTTGTCACGAGCAAAGCCCCAGGTCAGACGGCTACCGGTTGTCGTGATGGACATGCCCTGACCCAGGCTGTTCATTGTGAAGAGCACCATCAGCACGACGGCACCTTCGAGGCCAACGCAGTCTTGGACGAGCTGCATGAACGGCAAGCCGGTCGGTGTGTTGATGACTCTGTCGAGATCTTGGATGCAAAAGAGACATACGACCATGAACAGGAATCCAGTGATGGCGCCGAGGACGACCGACAGCCAGATGGCGCGGGGGGCGTTGACGCGAGGGTTGGGTAGTTCTTCTATCATATGGACGACCTTGAAGCAAGAACAAGTCAGCACGTGTCTCAGCCGTGAAAAGATAATGTACATACCGAGTCAAAAGCGGTCAACCCATAAGCCGCTTGGACCAGACCAGTGAACCAGACGACTCCTGATGGCCATCCTGTCTCGTTGATCCATGCACCAAACGCGAAAGATGGTGGTTGGAACTCAAGACCTTGCTTGGTGCCGACAGAAATGAGCAAGGCGAGACTGAGGATGAAGAAGAGGGCAGCGAACTGGATGCCGACAATGTTGTTGAACCAAGGCAAGATCTTGTCGTTTCTACAAGCCACCAGATTGAAGCCTGTAAACACGACCGTGATGCCCAGATATACTAGGAACTCGACCCATCCAGTTCCAGCACCCTTCCAGTCAGGATCGTACATGAGCTTGATGCCAAGCAGAAAGTCGGTTGCAAAAGCCACGAGCGAAGCATTGAGTGTCCACCAGCCAAAGGTGTTGATCCAGGCACACATGTATGATGCAAATCTTCCTGTTGGTGTGTGCCATAGCGAATGCATCCAGTATGCCTGACCAAGAGCAGTAGGCATAGCGCTGCATAGCTCGCCCAAGCTAAGTGCAACGCAGAGGTTACACACAAAGACTAGCACAAGACCCCACAAGATTGTAATGGGACCTCCGTTGTTCAATCCAGTTGCCAGGTCTTGGGCAAATGTGCCATAAGTGCCCAGAATCGAGAAAGCGAGGGCGAGCATGCTCCATGGCGAGAACTTCCTTGTAAGTTCTTCTGTATGGCCCAAGGCCACCATATCTCGGGCATCTTCGTAGCTTTGCTTTCCGACGTCAATGGGTTTCGAGTCCATGACTTCGTTTTCGTGTAGAAGGTTGCTCATCAATTGATGATTGTGTAATGCGCCAATATAGGATGATATGTCGAAGGTTCAACCACGAAGCAAAGAGCTGTTGAACACCACATGTAGAGCAGGGTGCGAAGCCTTCAAGTGTTATAGTGCAGCCATGATGCAAAAGATAGGCGTTACTGCAGTACTTGCCGTCTATCCAGTGTGTCCACAGTACGCGACCTCAAAACCAAAAAGTGATAAGAAGGGGATGTTCAATCTCATGACCAATTCCGAGGCGTAATTTTGTCTTCCCCGCTTCTTACTCAAACTCTACTTGTAAAGACATCCTTAAAGCAACCAATCTAGAGGGCGGAAGACACAGCCTAGATCCATAGCATCTTGGTGACAACGGCCACAGACCAGGGAAGTGAAGGCCACACAACTGCATTTGGAAGGTTCATGCGAATAGTGTGGAGTGCTCCGGCCGGTTGTCTGTGTATCCGCGTGCGTCCTCTTCCGCAACGGTACATGCGGATGTCGAAGCAGTACCAGAAAGGGAAACTTCATACGATGGTATCTTGCCTGTCAGTTATCGTCCTGAAAGATGCTCATGTCATTGGGTAGACGGCTTGAGCCATGGATAAGCTGAATGAGAACCTCGTGTCAGAAAGTTGACGTCTAACGTTTGTTCCGAGCAGAATGAGTCCCAGACATGTTCAAGCACCGGCAAGGATTGTGGGCCCTTGATCAACGCGTCTCATAGTTGGACGCGCAGTCGAGAGGGAATGGATGTTGAGATGAGTTGAGTTGGGAAAGAGAGATGGCTGGTGAACATATCGTCTGTGCTCACGGGTGCCGTCATGCGCAGACTCCTCGCGCATTGATTATTTCCGTACTAAAATCACCAGAGACATCGCATCAAACTGACAGTATCTCTTCGACCACAGTATGATCACCGTGCAGTACTCGGAATCGCCATACGGACATATCCGCCTGGCAATCCAAGAGGGTGCGCAGAACTCGGCTACACTTGAATATCTAGCCGAGGGTAACGCGAATATCGTTTACTCTTTTCAACCAATCGCCAACAACGTGCTTCCTCGCGGCCTTCGCCATAAGCTCCTGCGATTGAGGAAGGACAAGTTCTTCATCCAACCCACGAAGGCTCAGTCCTCGACTTTTCAACAAGAATTTCTTCCGTTGTTTCGACCCAACAACCTCGTAGAGCAAACATTGATCACACTGGATGAGGTGCTCATCAGACACCTCAACCAGGAACTTGAAGAGCACGAGAATGCAAGGCTTCGAAAACATATGCGTCACGGTGACCGATTAGCAATCGATGAGTATGGCTTGCTGATGACTGACATGACTGCTCGTCATGGCGAGTATCTGTTCGAAATCAAGCCCAAGTGGTTACTACAGTCACCTGACGCACCTGAAGGCTCTAAGAGGTGCAGAACTTGCGCGTTGAGATTGCAAAGGGCTCATGCAACGGCTAGAGCCGCCGTAATGCCGAAACCAGGCGGGTTCTGTCCCCTTAGTTTGGTTGATGTCGACATCGAAGAAAGACAAACGGCCTTTAGGAGCATCATTGAAGCACAAGCCGGTGACCTACCCAATGAGTTTGGTACGTTTTGAAGAACGAACGGTGCAAAATCACTTTCACCCGTGCCTCTCTCGTTGCACAGCACAAGTTCCCTCACCGCAAGCCAACTGACACAAGTTGCAGTGAGCTCGGTTGTCACCTTCCTAGCAGAAAAGGGATATCAAATTCTCGAAACTCTTCGCAAGCACCAATCGCAGTTCGACGAGTACGGTCTACTGAGCCTGAGCGCGTGAGTGGATCGATTGATAATACCCGACACTCCTAACAACAAGCAGCCAGGGAGTGTCAGACGACTACTCAAAAGCAATGACCCTGCGTGATTGTGTGTTGTTTGTCAAGGGCTCAATAGACACATTCGAGAACACAGCAGACATCCGTCTAGCAGATCTGGATTTCAAGCATGCTCATCCGGACAAGGTAGAAAAGTGGATGGGAACTGAAAGAACTCTCATAGACGAAGGCTGGTACACGAACACTGAGATTGTTGAAGGACCTGACTCAGCGTGTTTGCTTACTCGAAGATCACTTTGAACCATCTATGTATTGCCTTCGGAACATGGGAGTCCTTTGTCCTCAGAACCAGAAGGTCCTTTCAACTGATCGAGGCGAGGCGGTTCGTGGAATATCTAAATGCATGTACCCGCTAGTGCGCTAATAAGTTCAATTGCAGACAGATATTTCAGTTCAACGATTATGGTGTGTTCAGTTTCAATCGGATATGGCGAAGTATTTCTGCCTGAAAACCATCACACGATACTTTGGTACAGGAACGGAAGGGACGACTGCGGAGAAGAATCCCACATGCACTTGAAAGTCGCTGAGTCCTGCCGGTTCTTGGGGGAAGTGCGGCTTGAGCATCTTGGTGCGACTCGATCGTCGCTATGTTGTTCTCACTCAGCAGATTGGGCATTCTGATTTTGCATGAAGCTCAGATGGTTGAACACACCATGAGTTTTCACTGCTTGCCTAGGACTGCAGGTGTAACCCACTCCTGACTTGACGACCACTCCTCTTATCTCGTGTTTTGACGAAGGTGCACAGTTGTCGCCAAGCAGCCTTGCCATGGCATGGCGAAGCATTCCGTCCGCAGCCTGCAGATAGGATTCGACCATGATCACCTGCTCACATTGTCTTGATATATATATTTCCAACTCTTGCCATTTTTCTTGAGTCTCGAAAAGCATCTTTTGTGTCGGTCAACCAAACCTAAATACCTACAATCATCATTGTGGCCTCGTCAAAATCTTCACGAGACATCGACCCAGACCTGTCCTCGACACATTACACATACACACCTATCATGACTACTTTCGCGCAACATCCGAATGACACGACCCCAAACGTAGCTCCTTATGTCATGCAGGAGCCACGTACACAGCAACACATACCGCCCCAGGCCAGCCAACAGCAAATGCTCAGTCGCCTACGTCCAGCACCACGCATGCAGCCATACCCAGACCAAGATCAACTATATCAGCAGTCAGGATATGTACAGCAATCAGACCAAGTGCCAGCGCATGACCAGCGTCCCACCTACCTAGCACCGATAACGAGCGAGTCCGACTACAATCAACAGCTCAGACCAGCTCTGGCCCAGCGGCGTAGTGAAGCAAGCTTCCGATCTGCGCATTCCCACAAGTCGACACGCTCAACAGGCTCCCACCATTCGCACCACTCGACAAAGTCAAGCCATTCGTATCGATCCCACCGTTCTCATCACGATGCGAGTGGTGAGCGCAAGGGTCGCAAGAGGGACAGGGATATAGACGCTAGGCCGACCATGGGAGACAGTGTGATGCTTGTGGTTAACCACTTTCGGGATCTGCTGTCCGGCGATAGACGTTGATCGTGTTGGTAGAAACGAGGGAGTTGGCGGATTACGAGTTACGATATCATAGGCGTTTGGAGAGTGCTAGATTGTTATCGAATCATACCTACCTGCATTATTTGTTCCATGCCAGCTTTGTGTCTCTGCTTTCTTTCACATGGTAAAACCATCAGCTGAATCGTCATGTGCGTTGGTCTCTTTGAGAGGTGCGACGATGTATGCAGATTCTCATCAGCTACTGTGAAGTACCTAAACGAGTCCTCAGGGCGGACCAGCGCCTTGGAAGAACAAAGCCCCAGCCGAGGTTTACCCGGTCGCAAATACAAGCAGCGAGGGGCCACGGAAAAAGAGGGTTAGAAGTGTCGGAAAGCGGCGTGTTGATTCAAGCGGATTTTTAGATCAACGCGCGCGGGCAGTCTCGCTTGCTCATTCGTGATCTTTTGAGCGGCTGCCTCGCTACAAAAGCCCTCCGTCTCCCACCCTCTTTATTCTGCTCCACCACAACGCGACTTTCTTCCCACTTATCTCAACCGCATCCAAAGACCTCGTGTCTATACAGCAACTTCAACTTTACCTTCTAACCAAATCAACTCAACATGTCTGGACGTAAGTAAATACTCTATGCACTCCTACTCACTATTCTTTATCACGTCGCCGCCGCCGCCGCCGTCGCTTCTGACTGCGGAAGCGCGTCGTCGCGTCGGCTTTCATCGACGCCACTTCACATCATCGTCGTCATCACACACTATCTCTTCGACCTCAACTAACATTCTATCACAGGTGGCAAGGGCGGCAAGGGTCTCGGAAAGGGTGGTGCCAAGCGTCACCGCAAGATCTTGCGTGACAACATCCAGGGTATCACCAAGCCCGCCATCCGTCGTCTCGCTCGTCGTGGTGGTGTCAAGCGTATCTCTGCCAGTAAGCTCCACTCACTCTTCTCGTCTCCTAAACAAATGGCTAACCCATCCTTCAGTGATCTACGAAGAGACTCGTGGTGTCCTCAAGACCTTCCTCGAGGGTGTTATCCGTGACGCTGTCACCTACACCGAGCACGCCAAGCGCAAGACCGTCACCTCCCTCGACGTTGTCTACGCCCTCAAGCGCCAGGGCAGAACCCTCTACGGTTTCGGTGGTTAAACGCTGCCATGCAATCTGGACCTGGTTACTGCCTTTGGTTCTCTTCTCTTCACGAACTACTTTGATTACTACTACTTTGCTTTTCACACTCAAACGGCGCGGGAATACGTGAGCATGCCGTTGATGCAGCCACTGGGACATGGTTCATGGAGTTATTATGGTACATGGGTCACGAGCAAAAAAGAAATGCTCTCTTTCAGATGAAGGAATGTCTATCACATCACACGAATCAAACACGAATGGCACATGGCCTTCTTGAATTATCAACTTCAAAACAAATTTTGCCGAATTGCGTGCCTTCTCATGTCTGCTTTGAATGCTTTGCAATTCTGTACAATTCGTCGACTGCTGCAAAACAGTCTGGTCTACTACTTGAGCTCTCGTGCTGAGTAGAAGCTTTATCGCTCCATCTTGATTCTCCAAACAAATCCAGAACGCCTTTTGCCATGCAATCCCAATGGATATCCCTTCTTTCTTTCCCAATCGTACACGGTGGATGCGGAACATGGATTATCGAGTTCATGCAACAGCGCCCTCCTTCTTGATCTCCTGTCCTGGCCTGAACTTTGGCTCCATAAGACCGATCTGCAATGCACCTCTTGTTAGCAGACACTCTTGCCAAACCACCTCCTTTCTGATTGCTCTCCTTGTACATCCATCCACCCCTCTACATCTCTTTCTCTCCCTAACTCTTTACTCTCTGCTGCCGAAAAAGAGAACTCACCATGCTAAGCAGCCTCCAAGCGGGCTCGCTCGGTTGAGCACCCACACCCAACCAGTACTTTGCGCGGTGAATGTCGAGCTTGATGTCCTTGAACTTTTTCGCCGTCTCGTTGCCGTCGGTGGGTGTTTTTGGGATGGGGTCGTATGTGCCGAGGACTTCGAGGGGTTTGCTGCCGCGTGCGGTTCTGGTTTTTGAGTGTTAGAAACTTGTGGGTTTGCTTCTTTCTTCTGCTCTTTCTTGTGTCTCTTGTTCAAAAGCTGTGTCTGCGGAGGAGTAGGAGAGATGGTGCTATTCGAGAGACGTGGGTGTTGGGCTTGCGCGTGGAGGGAGGATCGAAGGCGTACCGGGCGTGGGCGACGACGATGTTGTAAAAGGGCGCATGGCGCTTGCCGAAGCGCGCGAGACGGATCTTTAGAACCATGGCGGAATGGTCTTGATGTGTTGTCCTTGTGTTGCAAAGGGTTGGTGGACTCACTTTTGCGGAGACTATTCTGGTGCCCGCCGCCGCTGCAAAAGACGACTTTCGCGATGAGCGAACGATTGCCAAGAACAGCCACTTCCCCGATGGTTTGCGGGCAGAGCTGATAATAATATCAATTTCTCAGCTTCACTCTTGCCTTTACATTCCTTTCACTTATCACTTTACTGTCACTTTACCTTGCGCTTTCATATCTTTTTGGTCACATGATTGAATTATTGAGTCAGCTGATGTCTTTGTTGTCCAGCATATCACAGCATGTAACTCCTCGATAATCTAAGTACATCCTGAGCTGCCTGCTCCAGGTGGGTATAAAGCTTCGAATTACCCAAACTCCGTATTGGTGCTGTGCACTCCAGTGGTCTTCCTGTCAGTCTTCTGCAAAAAACCTCAGCCTACAGCTCTCTTGACTACTAGGCGGTAAAGATTAGTGATTCATCAAGTTTAGGTAAGGACCGCACCGAAGAGATGTCAACTTACGATTTTGAAACTGCGCCGCCAGCCCATCGTACCTTCCATTCGTCTCGGCGACCTTCTTGTTCACGTCTTGGTAGCTGTTGATGGTCATGGCTTCCAATTGCTTGTAGCGGTCAACTAGCCCTCTCAGTTCCACAGGCAGGCCATAGGCGGCACGCCATTGATTCTCCATCATTCTGACCAGCTCGTCCGTGGTGACTGAATTGAAGCGAACTTCATGCCTTTGAAGCAGATCGATATGATTCTCGATGGTCCTGCTAATGTAGTCCAGTTGAGGCTTTAGACCTTCTGGCACTCCCTGTAGGGCTCTTTGCCTACTCTCGTTGATCGAAGTTTCCAGTTCGTTTTTCATGCTTTGGTTTAATTCCTCGAGTCGTGTGATGTTTGCGCTTAGTTCGTTCTTCGAGGCGAGGTCCTTGATCCTAGTCTCTAAATCCTTCCATGCATCGAGGTTCTGCAGGTCTTCTTCTGCCAGGCCTCGTTTCTTAGGAAGTTCGTCTTTGATATTGGCTTGCAATTCGTCCAAGTTGACTTGCACCTGGTCTAGCCCCGATTGCATCGCATCCAGTTGATCGGCGAAGGCCTCGTCTTTCTCGGTGGCATCGTTCTTCACCAATTCCACTGATCGCTCGGTTGCTTTGAGTCTGAATTCGAGTTCTTGTAGAGCAGGAGTTGGGATCGTGCTAGAAACCGCAGGAGTGCTAGACAGAATGGTAAACTGCTGTTTTAGCTCCTGTAGATCTTTGCGAGTGGTAGCCAAAGTCTCCGATTTGTCTTTTAGCTTGGTTTCGACCTCGACATCGAGAATTTGCTGCATTGCTTCGACTTTTTGGACTTGCCCTTCATACATCGTTCTGCTTTTCTCGAGGTTGTTCTCGACTGAAGATCGGACGGCGTCGATGGTCTGAGTTGTCTCCTTGTGTCTTGTCTTATTCTTCTCCATCTCCACTTCCAGGGTAGAGAACCGAGTTCCATAGCTCAACCTGTCTCTTCGATCGTCTTGCTCGAGTTTGACAAGACGATCTTCGGACTTTTTGGCGGAATTTATTTCGCGGTTAAGAAGAAATTCCTGTTTTCCCAACTTGCTTTTCAAATCAAGGTTCTCCGCGCGGAGTTCTTTCAGCTCCTGCATTCCTGCATGGAACTGGTCTTGGAAACTGCGGAACTCTGAACAAGAGATGCAGTCTTGGTGTGAAGCTGATCTTGCTTGCTCGGGAAAATATCCACTCAAAGCTTCCAGCAATAGGTTAGTAGCCTCTGCGGTCTGCGAAGTGGTGGCTTCATGATCTCTCTGTGCTTGATCCAATCGAGTTGTTTGTTGAGTACTGATGGCGGGAAAGTCTTTGTGTCTTGGAAGCATGTTTTCATAGGCCGCTTCGACATTTTTGAGATGCTGATCGGCCTGGTTCTGCTTGGAGATGGTTACTATGAACCTCTCAAGTGTTTTGGGCAGACCCTCCATGTTATGATGAGAGTCGGTGTTACCGTTTTTGACAGGCGATCGCGACCGGGGAGTGTTGTAGCCAGTCTTCTCTGGCGGATGTGGTTGCGAGATCGATGACCGTCTGGAACTAGGGTTTGAAGTCTGTCCGTTGCTCTGATATGCCGACCCGTGATCAACCCGAGCGATCTTCCTAGACATGGGTGGATGCCCAGGGTATGAGCGTTTCAAATTCTCTCCAACCATGTTGAGAATGTCGTGCTGGCCAAAGTCAGTAACTTAGTTTGAGCTAGGGAAGGGTTTCGAGGGCGTTGTGACGGCGAGTCATGTACTCGGGTGGAAGTGAAAGTGAGAGGGGAACAAAGGAGGAGGAGTAAGAGGTGTGTGGATGTACTTGTTAGATAAGTGATTCGGAAATTGAGGCAGAGCATTCTGAACCGAATGGTAGGAGTGAATACGGACATGAGTGATGTGAATGGAGGGAGTCAAGTGAATATCTACCACAGCATGTGACTGTACGGATTAGGTTGGCGTGGGTGCGGAAGTGACCGAAGATGTGAAGAAAAGTCAACAAAAAGTGAGAGCAGACTTACTCTGAGTGGAGGGATTTGGGTATGTTCGAGCCCAATCGAAGCTGTTTGTCAAGTAACATGAATGATAGCAGGCCGGGCATGAAACAAAAATGCGGGACCGAAGTGGAAATGTTCGTTCGACGCGGAGAGTCTGCACGAGGCCGATGTTGCACGACAGATGATGGATGTTGAGAGAGATGTGCAGGCGAAGGTAGTTGGTTCACGAATTGTTGATGATTCGGAAACAAGGTACTTATTTCGCAAAGTGTTTAATCGAGCTTGGAGCCTTGAGCGGTGGGTGAAGATCAGAGAGAGACCATGCCCGTGAGTTGGACAAGACGAGCAGAACAGTGACAAGTCACTCACCGTTTGCCAAAGCGAATGCGCAATCACTGGGGCCCCCTGTTCTTGAGGGCAAAAGGCAGCAAGATGGTTGTGGCGCGTAAATGCATCCAAGACTCGTCCGGCTTGAGCCGCAGTCGAGATGCGAAAGCTGCGGAGCGTTGCAGCAAGAGCTCTTGTCGCATCGCATCCCTCTCAATCACGTCCACATCTTCCACCAACCACTCACACTCAATCGCATTTGTCCACCTCTAGTCCATCTCTCACTCCGATCACAAGGTCAACTTTCATATCGCGACACAATCAACAGCCTCAATTGCAATGGCGGCGCAAATCTCGACCATCGCCGAATCGAAAGAGGTGCGCGGCCTCAACCTCATCGCCGCCCACTCCCATGTCCGCGGTCTAGGTGTCCAGCCAGACACTCTGGCCCCCAAGCCTGCTGCTGAGGGCTTAGTCGGCCAACAGAAGGCCCGCAAGGCAGCTGCTGTCATTCTCCAGATGGCCCGCGAGGGCAAGATTGCAGGCAGAGCCGTACTCATCGCTGGTCCGCCATCCACTGGAAAGACCGCCATCGCCATCGGAATGAGCAAGGGACTGGGCGAAGACGTTCCATTCACCATGTTGGCTAGCAGCGAAATCTTTTCGCTGGAAATGAGCAAGACCGAGGCCCTGGAGCAGGCTTTCCGCAAGAGCATAGGAGTTCGCATCAAGGAAGAGTCGGAAGTCATTGAGGGAGAGGTTGTCGAGATCCAGATCGACCGCAGTGTCACAGGCGGTAACAAGCAGGGAAAGCTCACCATCAAGACGACCGACATGGAGACGCTGTACGACATGGGCACCAAGATGATTGACAGCATGACCAAGGAGAAGGTCCAGGCTGGCGACATCATCTCTATTGACAAGGCTTCTGGTCGCATCACCAAGCTCGGCCGCTCCTACACACGCTCGCGCGACTACGACGCCATGGGCCCCGACACCAAGTTTGTGCAATGTCCTGATGGCGAGCTCCAGGTCCGCCGCGAAGTCGTCCACACCGTGTCTCTTCACGAGATTGATGTCATCAATTCACGAACTCAAGGCTTCCTGGCTCTATTCAGCGGTGATACCGGTGAGATCAGATCCGAGGTTCGCGAGCAAATCAACACAAAGGTCGCCGAGTGGAAAGAGGAGGGCAAGGCCGAGATTGTTCCTGGCGTCTTGTTCATCGACGAAGTTCACATGCTCGATGCCGAGTGCTTCTCTTTCATCAACCGTGCCCTGGAAGACGAGCTGGCACCTATTGTCATCATGGCCAGCAACCGTGGTCAAACACGCATCCGCGGTACCAGCCACATAAGCCCCCACGGTCTGCCACTGGACTTCCTGGACCGTCTCGTCATCATCAGCACCCAGGCATACTCGCCCGACGAGATTAGAGAGATCTTGAGCATCCGTGCACAAGAAGAAGAGGTGGATGTGTCAGCCGACGCCCTTGCTCTTCTCACCAAGATCGGCCAAGAAACCGGTCTGAGATATGCCAGCAACCTCATCACTACTTCACATCTACTGGCACAAAAGCGCAAGGCAAGAGAGATTGAAGTCGTCGATGTCCAGAGAAGTTTCGAACTCTTCTACGACCCCAAGCGCAGCATGAAGTTTGTGTCCGAGTTTGAGAAGAGATTCATCGGCGACGAAGGTGGTGTCGAGCTGGGTGGCATGAACGGCAACCCGGATGCTATGGAGATTACTGCCTAGTTTCGTGAATATAATATGGACTAGACGAATGCATGCAAGGGGCGTTAAGGGAGTCACAAAAAGAATTCGGAATACCAAGGCTAGCAGGGTTGTGTGTAAGTGTAACGAACGTTTGTTATATAGATGGCAAGAGAAGCATTGGCTTCGGCATATCTGACCAAGGATTTGAGCGTGTGCAGATGTCATAAAGGGTCGTGTCTATTAAGTGCTGTATGTGCTGGTGCAGGTCCCGTCTATTCAGACACTGAGAAGGAAACCACGGTCATTCGTCATATGTACATGCCTGGGATGCCCTCGGCAGCTCGAATGAGAGCGATACTGTACAGGCTGGACGAAGCAGAGCCGCACACCTGGTTTGTTTTTGCCTGTGGTCAGGGGCCGTCCTTGAACGCCAGAATCCCATACCAAAAATCCCAAGAAAAGAGAGAGAAAAAAAAAGGAAGAAACATGCTGGGAAAAGGCATGCATCAGAGGCTCAGTCTGTCAGCACTGAGGCGATCAGCGCTCGTGTCGCGGCGCACCATGCTGAGCTTGTAGAATCTTTCTTCGCCCGCAGCGGTCCTGCCGCCAATGTACCACTTCTCAGCTCCGAGAACGTCTCTATAACCCATGCCGCCTTCTGAACTGCTATCAGACCCCCTGCGATTGCGTCGAGCTTCTGAGGCTGTTGGGTAGCTGGGCGGTGGACGATTTGGAGGGCCGTATACAGGCATACCGGCTGAGTTCACACCCAGACCAGGCGAAGGAGGAGACCTTGGGCCATGGGTAAGCGGCGAAACATTGTGCTGTAGAGGAGACAAGGCCGGATGCAGGGGTGTAGGTTGCACAGGAGCGGCGGAGGTTTGGTTGGAAGAGGCCGACTTGTGATTGATAGCACGAGGGGCCGAAGCAGCATTGGGAGAGGATTGGGAAGGATTTGTTGTGGAAGTTGACGACCAGACAGTTTGAGAATGTGAAGTGCCAGCCGCTGCTGCGGCTGAAGAGGTGGTGGAGATGGACGGATTCGACTTTGGCAAGGCGGCAGAGTGAGCACGGAAAGCGGCCCAGAAGTTTGAGAAGAAGGGACGGTTACTGCTCATGGCTGGCATGTTCGGACCCTGAGGTCATGTCTGCTCTTGAGTTTGCTTTTCTGGAGGGCCAGTGGAGTTGTGCGAGACTGTGATTGTTCCCAGCCTGCGGCTATCGAATCTGGGGTGTGTGAAAGACGACGAGGTGGATGGGCAATGTAGACAGGCACGACTGCATGCCCGTTGTGTCCTGCGTCCGCGACAACGTCTCTTCTGCAGCAAGACGTAGAGGAAAACAAGAGTAAAGTCCTTCAGAGCGAAAGCCGATCATGTATGAGCGAAGGATCACCTACACGAGCGGGCAGAAACGGATCCCAAACGCATCGAGATGCGCTACGTTGATGAGGGGTGCCCCGGATTTTCTCGGGTTCCGCTTTCATTCACCATGACAGCGTCTTGCCGGCTATGGACAGATCGATATGATAGTTGGCAGAGAGGCTGTATAACAGGTAGCCGATTGGCGATTCCTTACGACCGGCTTGTCGTGAGGGGTGGCAGATGGCAATTCGAGGAGAAGACATGCAGAAGAGCCATCCAAAGCCCATCTCTCCACACCAAGGTGGTTTCTTTTTTCAAGCCTCTTTTGCTCGCCTAGACCGAGCCGACCCGCCTAGTGAACGACTTCATCGTCCTCATGGATCTTCTTGCGTCTTGACATGTGCATCACAAATGTCGAAGCACCGCGCAGCAAATAGGACATAAAAGGAGAAACACCTCCTTGAAGCTCCCTAGATCAAGCTTTGCTTGAGTCTGGTACGCGTTTCACCGATCGACATATGTGGTGCCCCTTCAACTGGCGTGCAGCTGTTTCACGCGTTCTTTGCTCTCAACCGCGCCAATCCTTGAAACCACATCGTAAAATATGGGTGTGAGTGACTACTGTAAGACCATGTTGAATAGGAGTCATGCGCGCCAGTGCGATGCACCGTCATGCCCATGCCCATCGTCACCGGGCGCCTGAACGCATCCTGAACCCTGTTTTACGTCTCGTTGGTTCGCGTCCGTCTCACATTCCTTGGTGGCGTGGCGCGTACTTCCTTCCCTGACTATATATTTCTTTGAACAACCTCTTTCGTCTGTTTCCCAACTTTCCGCTCGCTGCGCAAACAAACCTTCCCCTCAGTGTATCCCTCCTCGATTGCGCCTTTACCATCTCCATCTACATTATATCATCATGAACTTCATTCTTCCTATTCGCATCGTGCAGCTCATCCTCGCACTGCTCGTCCTTGGAACGAGTGCCTATGGTGAGTGCGCTTTCCGTCTGGCAGCCATCGCATCACTTTACTGACAAATGTTTGCTTGTAGTCACCAGCGTCTATAGCAATGGCTCACCCTCTTCGATCAACTTCCTGGTCTTCTCATCAGTTTGGACGCTTCTCGCCATGATCTACCTCAGCCTCACATCATGGAAGCTCGAGCGCTTCGCACACCCATGGATCATCTGTGGTGTTGAGAGCTTGACAATGCTCTTCTGGTTTGCTGGATTCATCGCCGCGGCAGTCTTCCTCAGCGACCTCATTACCTGTGCTGGACACGCTTGCAGTGCTGCTAAGGCCGCCACTGTTTTTGCTGCATTCGAGTGTAAGTTTGCTTCTGTTTGTGAAATTCAGACCCGCGTTGTTGACAATGTCATGCAGGGGCTTTGTTCGCCGTTACAACAGCTTTGGCTGTTATGGCTGTACTCGGAAGGGGTCGTCCCACCAAGGCCGGACTCAACACAATGGGTGCTTGAAAGCGTCGCATCCATGACTTCGTACGACGATGATGCGTGTCACGATTGATGGGTCTGGTTTCAAGGCGGCGGCGTTATTGTATGGCTGGGAAAAGAGAAGATACCCTGGGAGCTCTGGTAACACTTCGGAAGTAATATGGTCAGATCGGCAAGGGATGTTTTCTTTCACGTGCAAGTTCGCTAAGCCACACCCTTGTGGCGGTGCTCGATGACGCGATTAATCAGCATCGAAGCCGCGCGAAACACTCGAAGGCGACGTCCTTGTCGCACAGGCAGTTGATACCAAACCACAAATCAATATTCCTTACACACTCTAGCACTTGTTCGTTGTGCCTATCTTGCATCATGACAGACGCAGTCGAGCGCGAACCCACGCCCGAGATACTACCAGAAGACGAACAAAACAGCCTCGCCCTAAGCGTACAATATCACGGACAACCTATAACCCTCAATCTCTCGACCGATGCCACCATCGAAGATCTTTCGACCCTGGTCGCCGAAGACCTCCAGATCCCGCCCTCGAACCAAAAGTTTCTCATCTCACCAAAACCAGGTCTCCTCCGCCCACCTTTCAAAGACCCGACCCTACGCCTCGACTCTCTGCCACAAAAGGCAAAAATCACACTCCTAGGCAGCACAACCCAAGAAGTCGCCGACGTTGACACCGCAATCGCAACCTTGAAACAAAAACAACAAGCCCGCAGAGCCGCCCTCAATGCTGGTCGCAAAGTTCAGGCCACCCGCCATCGCGACTGGAAGACCGTGACCGAAGAAGCAACATACACATTCGCCACACTACGTCCGCTACCACATCTCCACCAGCCCGAAAAGTCTCTGCGATTTCTGGAGCGTCTGCGCGATGACCCGGGCATCAAAGCCGCAATGCGCAAACACAAATTCAGTGTCGGTCTACTGACGGAAATGGATCCTGCCGAGCACACGACACACGAATCGCGGACCTTGGGATTAAACAGAAATAGAGGAGAAGTGATCGAGTTGCGGCTGAGGACAGATGCATATGATGGATACAGAGACTACAAGGTCATCAGAAAGACCTTGTGCCATGAACTTGCGCACAATGTGGTCGGTCCACATAATGCAGAGTTTCATGCGTTGTGGAATCAGATTGAAAAGGAGGTGGAGAAGAATGATTGGTCGAGAGGTGGTCACTCGCTTGGGCAAGAGGAATTCTACAACCCTGGCGATGATTATGTCGACGACGATGATCACTGTGATGCCGGTGGTTGGGAGGGAGGATCTTACGTACTGGGTGGAAGTGCTTCGACCACTCAGAGCTTTGCCGAACCTCTGACTCGACGAGAGGCTATGGCTAGAGCAGCTGAAGAAAGAGTGAAGAAGCAGAAGAATGTGCAGAAGGCGGCTGAGCATGATTCTAGTCCACCGAGTTGATTAGAAGCAGCACTTTATGACACTTTCCTTAAGCTTTGGACCACAGCATAGCATAGCATAACATGATGACCGACAAGCATGAATTATGTCATTAAACGAAGAGCTTTTGATTAATTGGTTCTACTGCTGTAAAGGCTTACCGTCCAGCTTGCAAGCACTCGTGCCTGGTTCGCCATGTTCTTACTACCATTCCGAGATTGCAAGGAATGCTGCCGCCAACCTCGAACCCGCGACAACAGATTCGTGCTTTTCGTCTAGCATCATCTGTTGCCGAGCGACTGAGATGGTGTAGGCGTGCAGAGCTCACCTCAAAGACTTTGGGAGTCGATTGATATACAACGCCTAGCAGCATCTAATCATGGCCCGAATGCATCGAGTCCTGTCATCAGTCAGCTCTGACTTCGACGGTAACCCACCTTATCCCAAGATTCGTGAAGCGATTCTGGTCGGTCATCGCAAGTCCCTTGTTGGGAAGATCAGGCGAACAATATGGCGCTCAGCATGGTGTTCACAAGAGAATCGAAATGGCGACTCAGAATGCAAGAGCCAAGATCGAGCGACATGGCGATGGAGAGCGCCGTGAGCTGACAGTAGTTATGAAGTGTCGCACGTTACAATGTTGAATTGCTCATTTAGTTGAAGCAATTTGATGGGAACCGCACCACGGGATGTGTAACTGTATTGGAAAAAAGGCGGACTGCCGAACTAGGAAATCCACCCGGAAAAGATGCTCGAGAATCGTAAAGCTGTATAACGCGCGAGTGTCTCTGGGTTGTGTCGCCAAAATAGTTGCAGAAGCACGTCTCAAGATTTCTGATTCTGTCTTTTTGCCGTACGACGAGCTGAAGCCGAAAAGACCCGAGAGATTAATCTGCTGATGCGCCCCGAACGAACCGTGAATAGCGTGGAAGAGCGGCAAAGATGACGAGAAAGGTGAAGAGGTACATGATGATGGTTTGGCAAGATAACCGATAGGCCGTCATGTCAAAGTGTGCTTTTTGAATTCCCCCTGGTCATTAGTAGCACTTCAGCGGCGTTCGTATCTGTCAGCACCGCGCTCCTCGCCGTAAGCACGACGGCCGCCAGAAGCAGCAGCGTCGGCGGCGGGAGCGGCAGGGTCAGCATAGCTAGAAGGAGCATCAGCGCGGGCACTGCCACGGTCGTAGCCATATCCGCCGCGTCTGTCGTCGTCACCTCCGGAAGCACCACCGCGTCCAGCGTAGCGGTCTTCGCGGCCACCTCCGTATCCACGGGAGCCACCGCTGTAGTCGTCACGGTCGCGACGGCTGTACGAGCCGCGGTCCTCGTAGCGATCATAGTCGCGGCCACCACCGTAGCGGTCATCGCCGTAGCGATCGCCACCACCGTAGCGTCCGCCAGATCTGCCGCCGTACTCTTCACGTCTGCCGAAGCCGCGGCGATCGTTGTAGCGGTCACCACCACCGAAGCGGCCAGGAGGGCGACGATCGTCAGCTAAAGACAGAGTTAGTTGAGAGGCATGCGTAATGAGGACGGGATCGCTTACTTCTCTTGGGAGGGCCAAAGTACTTGCCGGGGGTGGGGGTTCTAGGTCTGGAGCGACGAGCCTTCTCAATGCTCAGAGTACGGCCCTCGTAGACCTCACCCTGGAGACCGGACTTGGCAGCGTCTGCTTGCTCACCGGTAACCATGTTGACGAAACCGAAGCCACGCGACTCGCGGGTGTGAGGGTCGCGCATGATGCTGCAAGTGTCGACATCACCGTACTTCTCGAACAGGCGGCGGACCTCCTCCTCGGTAAGGCGGGGGTGAATGCCAGTGACGAAAAGGTTGGAGCCAGGGTTGGCAGCTTCTTCCTCGTCTTCACGGATCTGCTGGGCGGTGCTGGTTTGGTTGTCAATGACATGTTGTAGATGGATGGCTTGTGTGTTGTTTGGTGACGTACCGGTCATCACGGGCAGCGGCGGGGGAAGCGCTACGGAGTCTGCTGTCGCCATCACGGTCGGGGCGAGGAGAGCGCGAGCGCTCACGAGGGTACTGAGGCTCGTCTGGATAGAGTTAGTTGACTGATGCAATGGTGAACTGCGAGTCAGAAGTAGATACCGTCGTAGTCGCGGTTCTCGTATTCCATTTTTGCGGTGATTAGATGAAAGTGGGAGAAAGGGAAATGGAATAGACAAGATCAATGGAAAGAAACAAGGAAGGGATGATGCGATGGAAGTCGCAAGGCGTGTGAGGAAAGGGATGGAGGACTGGTCGCGCCTGCCTCGTCTAGCTCACTCTGCTGTTTGCGCCTTCCTCGTCTGGGCGCGTAACTTCACTCCGCCAAGACTTTGAGCAAGCACGTGATTGTCTGGAGGATGCCCGCAGAATCGGAGGAGCCCTTGTTCAGTGGCTGTTTGGTGTGTTTGCGCAGAAGACAAACTCGACTGATCGTGAATCAAATTATAGTGAGTCCATCTCTCTGCCTCGAGTCCCTCACACTATATCACTTTACTACTCTCCAACGCCAACATGACGACGACGCTCGCCATGAATCCCTTCATGACCAACGCGAGGCTGACTGTCAACAGCAGTCCTCAGACTCTGCCATATCCTTGAGATATTCAACATGGCCTCGAATGGTCCCTACTATCAGCCCGTCCAGGCGCATGACCAACCAGTCTCGGATGAGATGCGCCTTGCACAAGGCATCTTGGATTATACAGCCTCGGTCCCTCAAGCATCCATGTACCCTGAGCCCAACTCGGAATACCATCATGCTCAGCAGTTGGCCTCGGACCAGGATGTCGAAGATCACGCCCAGCTGCAAGGACTTGTCGAAGCTGCCACCAGCGCTGCCGCCCAAGAACAGATCCGCCAACGCAATCAACAGCTTCAGTTCGCTCACTCAGACCAAGATCTAGCCTCTCTGCTGCGCGATCCCTCTGCTAGATTGTCGGCCTCAAAGCGAAAGCGCTCCAGCTCTCTCGACAATGATGATCCAGCTTCCGCGAGCGAATCTTCCAAGCGCCAAAGACAATCCGAAGACAACCGTCACCACTCCCCACACCTCGATGCTCGAGCTGCTGGCGTCCACTCTGCCGCCGCTTTGTTTCGACCTGCCTCGGACTCTTCCAAGAAATATACTCGTCCTCCCATGTCAAAACTCTTCACCTCGCTCGAGCTGTCTCCAGAGAATTTCCTATATCTGCAGGCTGCTGCCAAACAGTACATGCTCAACACCGACTACCCCGATCGACAGGCGTGTGTAGGCAACAGGGGAAGAGGCGATAACGAGATGGTCAAGGCCAGAATGTACCAGTGCGTGCGCGAGTTCCTCGAGGCCGAGGGTTGGGGAGAAAAGTACTTTGGAGAGAATGCACCTCCACCGAACGACGGAGAAGCCAACGCACCGCCTCAGCCTCGACGCTACATCTGGCCGCGCGATAGGGACCGAATCATCGCTCTGTGTACACCACTCCTACGTCGCATGGTCACAAACGAGCGTCAGAGACAGTACGCTATAGAGACACGCAAGGGCGGCAAACCGGACAAGAATTCGCAAGATCCCACTGATCCTCAGATCCATCATCCTGCTCAGGACCAAGACGGTATCTCCAATCCTGCTCACGACGGCCACTTGGAACCCTACGACTCGCGTTTGGACACCACACCAGCTTACCACCTCTACCTCATCGCCCCTGAGTCCGGTCAACTTGTGCGAGACCGCATCTGTTTCACAATGGAAGAGGAGTTTAGCTGGCAATGGCTAGTCGACACACTGTTGAGCAACTGGTGCAGTGCGCTGCAGGTCGTCCAACCTCCACCGGACATCGCAGCCACCATACTCGAGCGCTTTTCCATCAAAGTCCTTACTTCATCTGGTTTGACCACTGTTTCTGGCGAGGGCGAATGGCAGCTGGCTGTTCAAGACATTCATCAGACCATCTGGCTGGATAACATTGTCAAGGTTGTCGCCGAGGGCCCAGCTACACCATAGAACAGGTGTTTTTCTTGAATGAAAGCAGTGTTCAGAAGCGCATGAGACGACTGACGATTGACTTCCGTAGAGGACTTGTACATTTCTTATCCTTACTCGCCGCTTTGCTCGTCTTTGTTCTCCTCTGTAGTGTAGATACAGTACCATAGAATAACAACAACCTTCATGGTCATTCACAAACACTCCCGTCAATCTTAGAGAAGATGATGCTGGTTAGTAATCACACATCCAGTGAACATCTTTCCAGCGCTATTCTTTTCACAAAAGGATGGCCTGACAAGGCGGAAGAAAACTTTGGTAGACACATAGCACAAGGAGTCACGTTGAGTATATCACGTTGGCATCCCTTCACGTATTAACACCAGAGTGTACTGAATTGGGGATTTTCTTTGATTGGGGTATTTCTCCTAAAGCCATATTACAACAAACATCTATTGGTATCCAAAAAGTGGTATAGGTCCATCTGTCGGACCCTTGAGAAGAATAGAAGAAGAAGTGAAGAAGCGAAAAGCAAAAGCAAAAGCAAGGAAATGTTCATGTCGTAAAGTTCGTTGCGTCAATCATCATCGGTGTAGTTTCTTTTCCCGGTCAACTCCAGGCAAAGCAGACAGAAAGAGAGCAATGAAAAGACAATGTCTTCCTGTGCCGAAACAATGACCCGAAAATGAGATTCGTAAAAGATTCGCTTTTTTCTTCTCATCAATCATATCGCGTTGTTCTCCTCGTCTGGAGAAGAGGTTCGTAAAAAAAAATGAAATGCGTAATTACAGCTCAAAGTGCAATGATTTAGAGCATTTGGCCGGCAATATCGCGGATTGCCCATCGCCAGGAGTCGCCAGATTGACGGCAGCCACCATTGGCGGGGAACCAGGATTCGCATCTGCGCCGCCAGACATGCTCCTCGTCACGTTGGCGACGAATGAATTCGGGACCCAGGTCGAACTCTTCGCCAACCAACCACTCATCACCACCAGCGACTCGTGCGCCGTCGGGAGCAGAAGTGGGACCCTCTTTGAGATCCTCTATGGCGGCGAAAGGATCCTCCTCGTCCTCGGTGACACTAGGGCTGTTGTTCCTGGAATCTCCGGCACGCAGCTTGAGCCAACACATGCGACGAGGATCAAAGACCATGCCACCGACAACCTTAATGTTCTGGTTGGAATAATCGGACGCGAGTGGGGTGATGAGAGCAGGTCTTGGAGGCGAGGGCGGCAGGGGACGTGCAGTCATGTAAGAAGTCTGTTGTGCATCATGGGAGGTCGGAGTAGGAGTTGGCAAAAGCGGGCCGAGCTCGAAAGGAACCAGACTGTTCTCGTTGCCTTCCCAGCGGAGAGTTTGAGGGTTGAAGGTCATGCCCTTCTCAACAATTGGCTTGCCGACATTGGCAGTGCTAGGGGCGATGAGCTGAGGACGCTTGGCCTTAATCCTGGAAGCACTGGGGCTGGTATGGGGACTGCGGGCGGCGATTTGAGCCTTCCAATTGGTGCTGACAGGCATAAGCGGACCCTCACTCTTAGGACGGCCGGTTCCTGCAGCTCTGAGGCGTGATTCGCGTGCAATACGGCTTGCTGCAGTATCGCGAAGATAACGCGGGGTGTTGCTTTGGTCCTGGAAACCCTTCATGGGCATGGGGCTGCGAGGTGTCACTGGAGCGGGAGTCTGCATACGCTCGGGCAAGGGAAGCTTAGTAGATCCTGCAACATCGATCCTGCTCGGAATGTTGCGAACAGACTTGGGTGCGCCCCTGGCGGAGGGCTGCTTGAGATACTTGGATTCCTTGGTCGACGAGGTGGGGAGATCATCGAAGAGGTCGAGCTCGGTTCCGTCTCCAAAGTTGCGCCTGCGAGAAGGCTTTGTCACGGTGCGCTTGGAGGCAGCCTCTCTTGCAAGCGCGGCTGGTGCAAGGTCTGCACGGCGACCAGAACGCGAGGGCGTATCGGGTACGTAGCCGGACGAAAGGCGTGAGTAGGAACGAAGCGGAGGTGATTGACTTCGTTGAGGTTCGGCCTCGCGACGAAGGTGGTACGCAGAGGTGCGCGATGGAGGCTTGGTAGTAGTGTGGTGCGACTGAGCTGAGGAACCGGCTGGTAGGAATGGGACGGCTTTGACGCTTTGCTGAGGGCCACGCAGAACGGGCATAGAACGCTTGTTGCGCAAGAAATTAGAACCCGATGTAGAGGGTTGAGGGCGTTGGCGTGTAACAAGGGTAGCTCCAGGCTCGAAGACAGGTTCGAGACGGGAGGCTGGCTTGGAAGAGGGGACAGGCCGCGGGATGCGTGTAGCAGAAGGCTTCTCGGAGAAGGTGAGGGTCGTGGTGGGCGCACGAGTCGACGACAAAGAAGACCTAGTCTGTCTTTGCTGGATGTTGCGATGAAGAGTGAGTTTGCTGGGGTCGAAGACGTTGCCGGCGCCAATGTCGAGGCCACTCTCAAAGTCGTCCTCATCCTGGGGCTGCGAAGTAGGAGGGGCCTCGACTTGTTGTTGACGCTTCTTGAGAATCTTGCCCAAGTCAATAGGTCCTTCGGGAAGCT
>JALPCE010000134.1:0-58759 GCA_026538705.1 Aureobasidium sp. GC_Fusr_1
GACATCACGCTTCTCGACGCTGCGCTTGTTGACAACCTGGGCAGGGGCAGTCGAGACGGCAGTGGCGGTGGTGCTGACAGCAGCAGAGATAGACTGAGCAATTGCAGAGCTGCTGATGGTGACGGTCTGGTTGGCTACACCGTTCAGGACAGGGGCAGTCTGAACAGTAGGAGCAGCAGCCAGCTGGTCGAAGTCGAGCTGCTGAGGAGCAGGGGAAGCGGCTGCGAGACCGGTGAGGGCTGCAGCCGAGAGGAAAGTTGCGGCGGTGCGCATGTTGATCGATTGATCAGGAAGCTGTTAGAGAAAGTGGTGGAGTTGGTGGTTGCTTTGTAGAGAGTGTATTGGGTGAGAGTTGCTCAAATAGAGTGTAGGAGATGAGAGAATGTTTGAGATGCTGATGATGAAAAGAGAGTGATATGGGTGAAGACGAAGACTAGATATATACTCGTTGCTGGCGACGGCGTCGATTCGTGGCTGTAGGCATTTGGCATACCATGTGGCCTGGGCACTTGACAAAGTTGACATCAGCAGTGCTTGGTTGTCTCAGAGGTCCCTGCCACAGAGCCGAAAGTATAAATTCGACGGTGGGCGAACGCCGTGTCTATGGTCATGGCGGAGTCCTTGGAGATGTCTCAGAAGCCGGGACCCTTCGATCCGGCTTTACAGTGTTATTTTCTTCTGCTTCGGGCATGGGTCTTGCGGCGACAGAGCCTACCTCTTTGGAATTGGAGAGGTTAGGGTCCTCAGACTATCGAATGCGGCGGTATGGCTTGCCATGCCGTGATTATGCTTGTCTGTTCAGAACGTCGTCCATAGATGGTGCTGTGGTTTGCTCTGCGCCCTGAACAGCCACGAACTTGATCTCGGCATCGACATCTAGCGGCAGGCTGGATCGTATCCAATCGATCGGCTGATGGAAGATTCGACGGTTCAACTTCTACACGGCG
Source organism: Aureobasidium sp. GC_Fusr_1 (assembly GCA_026538705.1). Taxonomy (NCBI): domain Eukaryota; kingdom Fungi; phylum Ascomycota; class Dothideomycetes; order Dothideales; family Saccotheciaceae; genus Aureobasidium; species Aureobasidium sp. GC_Fusr_1. The sequence continues at coordinate 948 of JALPCE010000134.1, forward strand.
GTCCGAGCAGGTGAAAACGAAGATGAAATGTTTGTGATCATCGCTCCTACCTTGAGCAGTTGCCAAGCGTGGTCTGCGCGGCCATCCGGTACTCATACCCCTGATGACTCTTGCTCCTGCCTCGTATCGTCTGGCCATCGCGATGCGCCCGAATTAATTTGTATGACTGGATCTTAGCAGATGGGACATGCTGTATGTTGTTCGGTGTGTGCGCCGCGTGGCAATGACAAGACTGCTCACGATGTATCCCATACTACAAAGCAGCAATAACAACATGTGAGCAGAGGCATGGGCTCCGATACCCAGAGGCCGTTGACGATTTTCCGGCATGGCATGAGCCCTGGCACCGACCGCGCGCACGGAGCGAGTCCAACGCCCCTCGCTCGACTCTTCTCACCTTGGTGGTTCGATCCAACAAGCCGTCACCGTGCATGTATCACGTACACGTGCATGTCGCGACTCGATGCTGTCTGCCTGTCAGTCGCTGTCCTTGGCCATTGTTGACATTGGCACAGGCGAGACCTCTGGAGTAGCTTCTTCGTCTGAGACATGGGCGTAATCGATCTGATCTGTCTTTTCGACAGCATAGCCCCATACAGCTCCCTCCTCGGGTGCATACTACCGATGCCAAGCTGACGAGCAGAAGACTCATTTCTACCGAGCGGCATAAGCGAGCCTTCTCAAGTGCGTGTACCTGGCCATGTGCCTTAACAGCAGTTCTGTCGACCGCTGCAACCGGTCTCGGGCAACGTTGAAACTCCTTCAACCGTCCCTGCCACAACCAATCACGGCCATTTACCGAAAGGCTGGTATCTATTTTTGCTTGTATCTCAGTACATCTAACACTGTCCTGTCTGCGATCTTCTTCGTCAACTCTGCCGTCGACTCTTCGATCTCATCGCAACTCTTCGCCGACCCTTCTAGCCGTCAATCAACAAAGGGAGAGTTTTTTGACTATTGATACAGGCCAAGAACTCTGACCACAAGGATCTGGCCGTTGACCCCTTCGGCTTCTGCGAGACACTGTCTCAAATGCTGTCCACTCGGGACCAAATTCACTGTCCTGATTTGCTCAACCACTGGCATTCCTCTTCTGATGGCGTACATGTGTCAGTCCAGGTTAACAACACATCTTGACATGACTTGGCGCATCCTTCCATATCCAAGACATGTATACAGACTCGAGCATTGTTTGACCTCAGCTCCATGTTTTATACTGGATCTGCATGGAAGCGTCAACCTTCTTCGTTGGCTGCTCAATCAGGCAGGTACTCTGTCTCTTGGCACAGTTGTTGAGGCTTTCTCTCTCGTGACAACACAACAAACCTCAAAAAGGACGAACTTTACTTCCGAATTATCCGTACCTTGCATGACGGGCCGTCCAGATACCCTTCTTCCGGGAATCGATTACTCGATCGATATGCTTGGCCGATGCAAGTCGTCCTGATTGATTATCCGACAACCCAAGTCTCAATAAGCGGTCCGCGGCTCACTTTCATTTTTTGTCTGGCAGTAACATCCTTGCACAATGTCAACCTTGTTCAAAGGCGGTTTGAACTTGCTGCGCTCAGGAGGCGGGATATTACCGTCAAACCCCTCGAAAAAGTCTAAGGCTCGGAGTTAACGGTGCTTCTGTCCGGGGGCTACCTAGATCTCTGCCCCCAAAGCCTCAGATCAAACTTTGCTTATTTTAGCAGGTGCATCATTCTGCATTCGATGAGTCTTCTCAATCACATCTCCGCCCTGGCGGTATGTGGCGGATTCATCACCAAATACCTATACGAGCACTGAATCTAGAGCACATCTTCTTCAGTGCATCGAAAGTATATCGAAAGGCATCGTGCACCTGGTATATCACCAAAGGAATCGCGCATCCCTTTCAGACACTCTCAACTTGTTGTCCTCACATCCCGCACTCTTATGCAGCAATCGTATTGTGCTGCCGGGATCGCTCGCAGACACCACGAGTCCAAAGAAGCTCAAAGATGTCTCGAGTACACGCTCCCTGTTCGGCGCAGGACGTTCAACTCAATCCGATGATGAGTAAACGTCCCAAGTCGTGGATCCAGCCTTACGCGACGAACTCCACATCGCGAACGTTTCCTACGAACTTTACCGGATGCCTGCGGACGTTTCGAAGAAGAACACCCTAAGTCAGGGGTCGAGACTCTGAGACAAGGGGATGTCTTTGTGGATGCTACAGTTTTTGGTGCTATGCAAGCATCGTATGGTCGTCCTTCAGCTCGCTGTCCATGGCAAGTCAATCGTGTGGAGTCAACTCCGTGGTAATGAATTTGACGACTTGCCTGCTCCGAACAAACCCGTACATCCTTCCTTCGGTGCGCTAAGGTCAAATGTAACTGCGAGCTCGGATTGATCGACCTTGGACTGTCTGCTCCTAGTATGGAAATGTATGGCGATATACGATACTTACGAGTATGTTTTGACAATCGGAACGATAGCTTGAACGAAAGCCGCTCTCGACGTGTACATGGGTATACCATCGCTCGAGGATCTGCTTAGCTCTACCAAAGAAAGCTCGCCTTTGTTCTCTCCTCCTTGTATTCATGATCACATTCAGACAGGAGCACTTGACCACATTTCCCGGTTCCTAACGCCTCATCTTTTGCTGTTTTGAAAGCCGTATCTGTCGTGTATGTGTCACGACCTCCAATTCCAGTTCGGTTTCTGCTTCGTAGACGAGCACGTTCGCGCCGAGGGCGGTCGCAGATGCCTCCTGATTAGGCTGCGCAGAATGCTTGTGTGGATTTTTGGGCAATTAGCAGCGAGGCGCAATCAAGATCATCATAAACAGCCGCTTTGGTGAATCGTGGTCTTGCGTCACCTTCATCACAATCATCAGCCACTTTTGTTTCTAGCATTACTGCATCCACCACCTGAGTGTTTCGGTTTCAGTATTTTTAATGTAACATGGATTACTTACACTTGTGTTCTTACCTACTTTGCTATGGCATATCGTGTAGAGTGTGTTCATCATGGTGCTGTTCTTCTGATAGGATACATTTTTATGCACGTTTTTATGCAAGCGGCCCTTGGGCGTGGGTAGCACCCTGTCTATCATGCTTTTTTTTTTTTTTTTTTTTTTTTTTTTTTTTTTTTTTTTTTTTCTCAAATAAGGTTTCTTTTCTTTTTTGTTTTTTTTTTTTTTTTTTTACTTCCCCCTTTTTGTTCTGGATGATACTTATCTGCAGTGGCTAAGGTTTTTTTCTTTTTAAGCTCTTTTTGTATCCTATGCTTTTTGGTTGTTTACTTGGATTACTATGTTGTTAATAATCTATTGTTTCTTGCTACTATATGCGGACTTGACTTTTCTAGACTTTTTGTGGTTTTTTGTAAAAGTGGTAGTAGTGGTAGTTAAGAGGGAAAAAAAGGGAAAAAAAAAAGGCAAGGTAAGGCAAGGTAAGGTATAGGAACCCGTTCTTTTTTGGATGCAAGAGATGTAACAGTTTTAACAGAGGATAGAGATATACAAGGTTCGTGGTATATGGGTTGTAAGAGCCGATATAGCGAGAAACAGAAGATATATGAAGAGACCAATAGTGGAGTGATTAGAAGATACTTTTGTAGATATGTAAGCGATATCATAAAAGCCTGAGTGAACCCTCACTGAAGCCTCACTGAAGCCTCCTAGCTGAAGCCTCCCGTATGATTCCAGAATCCATGGACGCCAAGCAAATGTATAATGTCTCTGAACTTGGGAGTACCTATAACAACGAAGTCATCAGCAATTTCATCGTAAAAGTATAGATGGTGAAGTGCCAAAAAAAAAGAGAGAGAGAGAAAACTTACCGAATCCACTAACAGGATCCCAACCCTCGGCAGCAGGGAATCCTTTACCATCGCCAATCTCCGAACATCCCACGGCAGAACCACTGGTGATGTCGGTGAAGGCGCGGTAACCCTTCTTGTAAAGCCAGGGGTTCAGGAAACCAAGAGTGGGTTTGCCATTGGCAATCAGTGCATCATTGACGAGAGTGACAATAGCAGCAAACAGAGGTGTCGAAGCAGAAGTGCCAGATACAAGAGTTTCGGTACCGTTCCAGACGGTAGCAAAGTAACTTCCTTGAGCGGAGATATCGGGGTATGCTCTGCCGCTGGCATTAAAGTATGCTGCATCTCTGTCGCCAAGAGTCTTGAGGTAAGCCTTGACAGCCTTGTCTTGGTATGCAGGACGAGGGAAGAGGTCGGAGAAGCCACCGCCGGATGCATAGCCAGAGGAGTGATAAGCAACCACTTCAGGGTTAAAGTCCATGGTTGCACCGACAGAAGTAACGTAGGGGCATGTGGAGGGGAACTCGGGTGTAAAGCGTTTAGCGCCGCTGCCGTTGTTGGTGATACAGCTGCCCGAGCCACCGACACCACTGTCGCCTGAGGCGTAAAAGACTGAGACACCGCGGGCACCCAGTTGAGCGAGGTCTTCACAGACACGCTTGGCGTAGGATGGGGGAACAGTCTGCTCTTCGTCGTCGTAAGAGGTAGAAACGACTTGGGGCAGAACGTCGTCCGACTGTGAAAGAACGTGTTGGAGCCAGTCGAGGTAAGGCTCATTGGTGTTGGAAGTAGTACCGTTGGAGGGAGTCCAAGGAGGAGAGCCACCGACAGCGTAGGCAGTCAGAGGAGTAGGCCAACCTACTCCAAGCATGGTCTCAACATCGAGGTCACCTTCGATATCGATCCTGCTCTGTACGACCTCTTGCGATGTGCTGCCATTGTTGATGACATCGAACTGGAAGGTGTAGGCTGCTTCCTTGGCCTCGGGGCGGAACTTGTCAAGGAAGAGGTAGGTGTCGGAGCGGTTGTTGGTCTCGCCAAGGTAGTTGGCAAGAGCCATCTTATTCTCGCCGGCAGATTGGGGAATGTAATCAATGGTCTCGTACAGGGTTCTCATGCACAGAGGTGTGACTCCGCGAGGCGTGCAAATGGCGGTCACATTGGGGTCCTGGTGGTACGTAACGTCCTTGGAGTAGTCGCCACCAACCTTGTTTACCTCGAGTGATACAGCCTTGGGAGTGCTGCGGAAAAACGAGTTTGTAGGTTGAATGGTGTCAATGTGCTCGTGAAGATGGACGGGCAGAGACCACTCGGGTGCGCGAACAGTCTCTGAGCCATCCTCATGGCGGAAGACGCTGTACTTTGTGTCGAGAAGGCTCTCAATCTTGTTGACGGGAAGAGAGACCTTGATCCAGTCCTTTGCGGCGCTGTAAGAAAGGTCTCCAGTCTCGATACCGTTGTCGGCCAGCCACTCATGGACCAGGGTCAAAGAGTCCTCGGCAGGTTGCACGAGCTTCTTGACGTCGCTTTCGCTCAGGTGTTGGCCGTAGCGGGAGTGGTCGGGGTCAGAAACTGGAATATTGGGTCAGATATGAGAACAGCAGGTAGCCGGGTGTTACAGCCTCTCCATATGAGAAAGTGCACTACGGGCACAGCTATAAAGATGCACAATAATCTTCGAAACCGGAGGTTGCGGCCGGAGAGAGTCAAGAATGTGTCACCTCCCGGTGATCCTGTCCTGTTTCTTGACGCTATTGTGCATGTTCATAGCTGTCCGTCCATGTTGCACACTCCAGCAGTCGGAGAGGCCGTCTCCCTGAATTGGTGTCACATACCCTCGTACAAGTGTCTCTCCAAATCACCGAACTGGTTCTGCTTGATGGCAATGCGGAGATCGATGTTGTGAGTCGAAGGAGCAGCAGCAACCTGACGCCATTTTGAGGGCACAAAGTGCGAGTCCTTGACAGCATAAGGAGTTCTTGCCTGGATGGGCGAAGCATAAGAGCCACTGGCAAGCAAGCCAGCGACCAGGAACAGCTTTGCAGCACTCATGATTTGGAGAATTAGAAAGAGGACGATCCGAGACAAGACACAATGACTACGGGAGCAATGCTCTACTTATACGCATAACAAGGTAGCATGATAAATTTCCTCAAGGCGAATTGATCGTCTTGTTGAGCAGGCGGACAAACTGCAAGGGACACAGCATAGTGGGGACGCTTGAGGGGTACAATAGATGAACATCACTCTAGAGCTAGAATGTCTTGGGAAGGTGAGGGCACTTGAGGCGATAAGGGTGGTTTAAAGTACGAGAGAAATGCTTGAAGAGTGGATGCACGCGAGCTTGTCCGTCTTGACTTGATTGGCGGCGTCTTGAGAGAAAATGCCTCGGCCTGGAGCGGTGCCGCCGACTTTCCGATTCCCTTGACATCACCTTCCTGTTACGACCTTTTACGTGCGTACTTGCCGCAGTAGCAATTGCATAATTGAAGATCGCGTGCTGCCGCTGCTGCCAAACGCAATCATGTCGGATCTGGCAGGAGGCTTTGTGCCTCTGTCACCACCGCCGTCCTCGGTCGCTTCCTCGAATACACCAAACTCGCTGCCGCAACCAAGGAGAACGCCTCTCAAGCCAGGCGGCACTAAGGAGTCGAGATTGATCCGCCATGTCGACCAGCAAATCCTTCATATCCAGAGGCGCTTTGCCAAGAGAGACCCCTCGTTGGGTCACGGTGTGCGAGAGATGGATGAGGAGGGCAGGATGATTGAACAACTCAATGATCCTGCCACCGAAAAGAGACTGCAACAATCAGACGAGTGGAACGATGTACAAGGCTACTCTGGCTTTGGTGAAGCTGCGAAAGATGTGGACGAGCTTGTGGCTGTCATCTGGATCAGTGGCACTCCAGCTCTGCAGGTGCCGTACTTGATCAGCTTGGCTCTTCTCGTCAACAATATGATTCCTGCGTTTCCGCTTGCTCCTCGTCCGCTGTTCAGGTTGCTGGGCAAGCTAGATCATGCTTTTGCTTCGTTGATTGTAGGCAGGGATGTTGCCACCGACGAGATACTTCCTGGCTTTAACACGGGTCGTGGTGTCAGCGGCACAGAAAAGGTTCGCATAAAGAGCTTGGTTGAAAGGACAAGAGTATGCGTTGTCGAGGTACTGAACAAAGGAGAGTTTGACGAGGAAGATGATGCAGACACCCGTGAACCTTCGCCAGAAGACACTGACATGGACGGTGATTTGGTCCTGGATGACGATGACGGACCTGAAGATATCAACGTCGACGACATTGACGATGACGATGATTGGCACACACAAACAAGTAGAGTCTATGACAAGACCATGGTTGAGTTGGGCGACTCGATGGACGGTGCTCCAATTGGTATCATAACAGAAACCAGAATTGGAACTTGAATAAAAATTAATGCCTAGATTCTTCTATATCTTCATATACTGTATCGTGATCAATCGTAAAACATCAGCTCTATCATCTACTCAGTTTGTCACTACCACCATCGATACCGCCAACAGATCAATCAGAGTCCCTCACAGCAGCCTCCGCATCCCTATCCTTCTTCTCACCCATCTTCTCCTCCACCACCGCCGTCTCGGCAACGGTAGCCCTGCCATGCGTGACTGGATGCTGCTTGCCCGTGACATCCAAATACATACTCTTGAAAGTCCTGATAATAGTCTTGCGCCCTTCGAAGACCGGGTAAATGCCAACACAACAAGCCGTAACAAACAACCAAATAATACCCACCACAACCCACCCCGTGAAAAACTTCTTGCTGAAAATATAGCCAGATCCATACATGGGCATCGGCCACAAGATCAGGAAACACAGAGCAAGGCATACAGTAAGTGTACGTGCAATCTTGGACGCGCGAAGCAGATGTTTTTGCTCTGCGGCTTCCGCAGCAAGTGTTTGTGCTGTTTCTCCCTGAGCGCCGCCCGGAAGCAGTTCAGGGTCGACGTGGGCGGCGGCAGTGAGGTCAGAGTCATCGGGACGACGAATTTGTTTCATGGATTGCCAGTCGTACTTTTCGGTGCGGAAGACGAGCGAGAGGATGGGGACTGTGATGACGGGAGTGAGGAGAGCGACAACATTGCCGACTAGCATGGGATAGTTTGAGCCTGTGGATTCGACGGAGAGATTACCGTATTGGGTTTTGGCTTGGACGAGCCAGCCGATAAGGGCGCAGGCGAGAGCAATGATGGGGGAGAAGGTCGCTGCTGCCCAACTCTGACGATCGTATAGAAGGGTCAACGAGGCAGGTAGAACACCACCACCGATGATACAGCCCATCATCAAGTAGATATATCCCATGCCGATGCCTGCGTAGTAGAGCCCTGTCGAGAAGGCGGCCATGATGAGGGCAAATCCCACACAGCTGACGTGACTTATGTAGATCAGGTTCTTGCCGTGAGCCTTAGGATTGATATAAGTGTTGTAGATATCGTATGTCCAGATACTCGAGACCGCGATCAACTCAGCAGACATGGCCGATGTGACAGCCATGAAGATCAATACCAAAGTGGCAGCAGCACCTCCCTTTCCAAGGAGAGCTACGGCTGCATTAGGGAGTACCAGACCAGCCGTGACATCCTCTGCTGCCATACGGAGAGGGTAGGTGGGGAACACGGGGTTGTTCTCGAGAGCTAGGGCTGCAAGACCCATAGTCGTAGCGCAGAGCCACTTATAACACAGTCAGTACATGGTCCTGAGGGAAAATTTCGAGCACTCACAGGAATTGCGAACCACGAAAGTCCACCTAAAATGTAGCCAGGCAGAGCATGGACTGGCGAAGCAGCAATAGCCTTGTTCCAGTACCCATTGTCAAGGTACACGGTACCAAAGTTACCAACAAGGTTTATAACGAAGAAGATGCCTCCCTCACGAGATTGCATGGTAAGATAACTTCCTTGTGCATTACCCTCAACAGGATGGCGAGCTGAAGCAGCTTTGAGGGCATCGTAGACAGCGCCAGGGCTACCAAGAATTTCGTTGGTCGAGTAGGCTGTAAAGGCAAATAAGAAGATGATGATCAGGATTACCACAGTGTGTACCCAGTCAGTGATGAACGTAGCCTTGATACCACCGAACATCGTGTATGCTACAACGCCAACTGGGAGCAGGAAACAAGCGGCCACAGCATTCATGCCAGTAAGGTCCCGGATGACGGCACTACCGCCGGTCAGCAGCATGGCTGTAACGAGGACATTCGTCATGAGGCCGAAGACGATGTACACGCCATGAGTGATCCCACCATAGCGGGCACGGATGGCTTCCAAGAAGGTGTGGGCATTGGGTGCTCGACGCTTAAGTTCGATGGCCAGGGTTGCGAAGAGAATAACCTGTACCGTTGCACCTGAGGCATACCAGAAAGGTCCAGATACACCGTAGTTGTAAGCTACGGCAGAGGATTGCAGCCTATTGAATATCAGCAAGGTTGAGGTCAATGCAAGAAACTAAAAGAAGAGCCTTCTCGCGTGCAAGAGTGTGCGCCATATGTAGCCATAGAAATGCACAATAGTGTTGGGAGACAGAGCAGTGTCCACTGAGAGACAACATCTGACCGACCCTCTCTGGCCACGCCTCCCGTTCAGAGACTATTGTGCCTTTTTATGATCCACGAATCACTCTACACCATCGCGAGAGGACCAAGAATCCGAATCGAGTCACAGGCTCAAGCACACAGTAAGAAAGATGAGAAAAGAAGACTTACAAAGTTGCAGCCCAAGTCCAACTCGACACCACAGCAGCAGCCACAAGACCAGACTTGACACTTCTTCCAGCCGTAGAAAAGACCTCACTGGTCTGTAACTCATTGTTGTATCTTCTGAGCACCCACGTCGTAAACATCATGCCCAGAGCAAAAAGAAAGCCGACACCCAATACGACTCCATAGCCCACGCCTTGGGAGAGGATGGCAATTCCCGCCATGATGAGATATGCAAAGAAAGTAGTATCGATAGCGAGTTGGCTGCAACAAACAGGTGAGGATGAAGAAGACCTTATAGCAAAGGGCAAGAGCAGCGGTCGTTGGGCTATATCTCAACGTGGTTAATTATATGGATAAAGCCACTTGGAAGAGGAACCTCCGCGGCAAAAAGGTGCTGTCAGCCATCTCTTATGTGAGTCACACCTATAGGATCCCTGTAGTCTCTATCTAACATTGCGAACTCGGAAGCACGACTGGGGGGTTCGAGAGAAAGTGATACATAGAGTGATCGGCATGGATAACGTTGTGTTAAGGTGGTTGATAAGGAAGCAATCTGGGGTATGCTTGTCGCTCATTGGCTCTGACAAACGCCCACCACTCGTTTCTTATCAGTGTGCGAGTTCGCGCTTTCTTTATCATCCACAAAACTACTTGTCCTCCAGTAGAATCTTGCTCGATCGTTTCGTGTAATCCTATCTCTGCATTTTCGTCTTGGCAGAGAATGTAACATTGGATAGCGCGTTCTTTGACAGATTGTGGGGTGCTTACTCGATGCGATTGTTTTTTTTCGGCGCGCCGCGCTGTATCTGATCCTGTCTCTTTGCAGGAGGTCGACCCGATGAGCTGTAACACCGTCGAAGCTGACCAGCACATTTCTCAGATCGAAGCATACTCCTAAGCATTCTTCCACTTCCACATGCCCATCCAGCACTCGACCTCACTCAGCTCTTCTCCCTGTCCATCACTCCAATCATCATAGCCTGTTTCTGTCTGCTCGTGGCATAGTTCCAAGCCAATTCTAATCATTCGATTCTTGAGGTCTGCGCGCTCTTCTGCATAAGCTACACGGATCGGTATCTGGATCAGAACGCGAGCATCAGAGCCTTGGTCAAGGTGACAGTTGATCGTCTGGACCAGCCAGGCAGGATGTTCCTTGGAGTATATGGGGTCGGCAGCAACGATCAGAGGATATTTCGAGCTTTCTTTCTCGGCGACAAGCGAACGTTCTGATTCGTCTGCATCTTTGGGGTAGATGATCCTCTCTGGTACAGTCCAGTCAAGCATAGCAGCGCGAGCAGATCCGTTCCTCGACTCGATCATGTCTTTGTTCGAGGCGATGTTCCTTTCAAGGTTCGGCACAATTTCAGGCAAGTCTGTCAGGAGCACATTTCCACCCAGTACAGCTGCTGCGGCAATGCCAACCAGACCAGTGCCTGCGCCTAATTCCAAAATTGTTGCAGTCTCATCCTTGTCAAAGATCAGAGGAATGCGATCGCGTAAGGTATGCCAGTTCCGGGCAAAGACAAACGACGAGGCCCACGTCTTTAGACCAAGATTGTCTTCTGTAAGCGCAGGCTCATGAATGCTGACCTGGACGGACGTATCTTGTTCATGTGATGTAGTGATGATTGGCTTCATTGTGCTTGAGCTATTGGTAGTGTCGGCGTCGAGTGGTATCCGGAAAGAACGACTAATGGCACCCATACCGGTACGACCAGAACGTTCACTCAAACGTAATGAAGCAGAATCCCAAATCTTCTCTTTCTCTACGTCATCTTCAATCCAGTCCAGCGGGCTCGAGACGATTCCTATGAGGTATTGAGGAACGCCGTTGGAGCGAACCTTGGGCTTAGACTGGGCGGCGGTCTTGTCCCATGACTGAGGTTCTAGGCTGAGTAGGGATAATGTGTCTAGTAGTTGCTGCGACGAAGGCTTGGTGTAAATCTGTGGAAGGTCAAGCACTGGAGGAGTGTTAGTAATGGTCAATTGACAGTACTTGGGCTAGTATCACCATCTAGAACTTCCTCGTCCTGATCTGATTGCTGCGATGTATGGTTGTTGCTAGATTCAGACATTTTTGTTGATGATGAGAGTGACGCTCGTAAATGGATAATTCTGGAGAAGGCGCGGAGACGCACAGACCATGACCATCCGAAGAAGAGCCATCGTCATCACTCGAGGGTCGCTTTGAACCCATCATATGCCAGATTCATGTCGAATTGAAGGTCGCGAGCTTGGTCGTCGGAAAGTTCTTGAGCAGCGCGCATCTGGTTGAGAGTGATAAGCCACTGGACTATTTTGGCCTTGTTCTCAAAGTCCTGGTCCGTGACCTTGTTGACGGCTTGTATTGTTTCAACAAGGATGGGATGGAGCGTGTCCTTGGAGAGCATGTTCATCTTGATAGCATCGAAGAGAGTGATGAAATTCTCTGAAGCTGATACGATATGAGTAGCATTTGCACCAGCTCCACCACCAGATTGAGCACCAGGTGCACGTGAAGGAGCCTCGACGGTAGCCGGCAGACCAATCTTCAGACGGTCAGTGGCACGAGGAACTTCGAGGTTCCATTCCAGCTTGAAAGAATCCAGGCTTCCAAAGGCTCTGGCGACCGAGTCATCTGCAAGGTTGGACTTGTATTGCTTGAGCAATCGACTGCACGTGTCGGTGTAGTCAGTCTCGGAAATCGAGTCTTTGAGAAAAGCCCTCTCGAGTGCTTCCAGAGTAACAATGATGCTGTATATCTCGGCCAGCGATTCATAGAGGTCACGTTCGGCGCTGTTGTTTGCGAGTTTGAGCTCCTCATCAACATTGATGGTGGCCGAGAGTGTTGAGGTGGGAGTATAGCTGTAGGGAGTCGGCGCGTATGCCAGCTGCCGTTCGGCGTACATATTGGCCATGTGTATGGGAAAGACGTGCTATGTTCTTGGTAGAGGAGACGATGCGGGAAGGAGCGATGGAGTTAAGGTCGGTGGTCTGTGCTCAGCGCGCGGCTTCTCCGCAGAATCAGTGGATTTGGAAATCTGATTTTCCTTTGCCGTATCCTGAACTTTTTTTGCATCACCACAAAACATCGCATATCATGGCGCAATCAAAAGCCACCAAGAAGTTTGAAAAGAACCACCTCAAGGACACGATCAAGCGCCGCAAGGACTTTGCCAAGATTAAGCAGCGCCACCAGATCAACGAGAAGAAAAAGGCAAAGAGAGCCCAGGACAATGAAGTTTCCACACCACCTCCTGAGACACGGGCGCCAGCCAAGGATGGAAAGCAGGACTTTGAGAGCATGAACGTCGACGATTTCTTCCAGAGCGGCTTCGATGTGCCTGAGCTACCAGCCAAGATGGACAAGTCATTGAAGAGGAAACGCGCAAAGACCGACGACAAGGAAGCCCCAGCAAAGCCCGCCGCCGCCGACGATGCATCAGACTCCGACTCGGAGGTCGACGACCCGGAAGCCTTCCAAGCACAGCTCGATGCCCTCGCCGCAAAGGACCCCGAGTTCCACAAGTACATGCAAGAGAACGAGCCCGACGCTCTGAACTTCGAGGACGCAGATCTGGGAGAGATTGACGAGCTGAGTGGAGATGAGGAGGACGAGAGACCATCAAAGAAGCAAAAGGGAGAGGGCAACGAGGTCACCAAGCAGATGATCGCAAAGTGGCAGAAGGCCATGACAACACAACACTCGCTGCGCGCTTCCAAGGAGGTCGTTCTTGCCTTCCGCGCTGCTGCCCACGTTTCCGACGAGGAGGACAAGGTCTTCAAATACTCCATCTCAGACCCGCAAGCTTACCACGAGCTGTTGGTCGTTGCGCTCAAGCACCTGCCCGAGGTGCTCGCACACCATCTTCCTGTCAAGGAGAAGGCTGGCGGCAAAGTCACCTTCTCGACCGACTCCAAGAAGTTCCGCAACCTCAGCCCGCTGCTCAAGTCGCATCTCACCTCGGTCCTGCATTTGCTCGCTCACCTGTCTGACCCCAACACCATCCGCATGACCCTCAGCAACGTCCTCCCCCTCCTCCCCTACGTCCTCTCATTCAAGAAGATCATTCGTGATCTGACAAAGGCTGTCACTGGAGTCTGGTCCGAGTCATCGAGCACTGAAGCCACCCGTATCGCAGCTTTCCTTGTCCTCAGAAGACTGGTTGTCATTGGTGATGCTGGCATCAGAGAGGCCGTTTACAAGACCTCGTACCAGGGTCTTATCAAGGGCAGCCGTAACACCACCGTACACACCGTCCAGGGTATCAATCTCATGAAGAACTCGGCTGCCGAGCTCTGGGGTATTGATCCTACCATTGGCTACACGACTGGTTTCACCTTCATCCGTCAATTGGCCATCCATCTCCGCAGCAGTATCACCAACAAGTCAAAGGACTCATACAAGACCGTTTACAACTGGCAATTTGTTCACTCCCTGGACTTCTGGTCGCGTGTCGTCGCATCACACTGCCAGTCGCTCGCTGAGGCTGAGAAGGGTGCCGCTTCTCCTCTGCGTCCCCTGATCTACCCCATCGTCCAAGTCACTCTCGGTGCCATGCGCCTTATCCCTACGAGCACATATTTCCCTCTCCGCTTCCACCTCATCCGCAGTCTTCTACGTATCTCTCTCTCGACAGCAACCTACATTCCTCTCGGATCCGCCCTCTACGAGGTCCTGAACGCCGCCGAGATGCGCAAGCCCCCGAAGGCCTCGACCCTCAAGCCTCTCGATTTCTCCGTTCCAGTCAGAGCACCAAAGACTTACCTCCGCACACGTGTATACCAGGACGGTGTAGGTGAGCAAGTTATTGAGCTCCTCTCAGAATTCTTTGTTCTCTGGGCCAAGTCTGTCGCTTTCCCCGAACTCGCACTACCTCTCGTTGTACTGTTGAAACGCTGGTTGAAGGAGACTGGCAAGAATTCAAAGACGCCAAACAACAATGCAAAACTCACATCGCAAATGATCCTGCTGGTTCAAAAGGTTGACGCCAACATTCGCTTTGTCGAGGAGAAGAGAGTCAAGGTTGACTTTGCACCCAACAACCGTGGTGAAGTCGAAAACTTCCTCAAGGAGACCGAGTGGCAAAAGACACCGCTGGGCGCATTCGTTGTCGGTCAAAGAAAGATCAGAGACGAGAAGCAAAAGTTGATGGAAGAGGCAAGGAAGGAGGATGAGAAGAAGAGGGAAGAGGAGAAGGCCGAGAAAATGGCCAAGGATGGTGAAGAGTTCGACGACGAGGACGAGGCCAGCGGAGACGAGGACGAATCCGAGGACGAAGAGATGGGAGTCGACGGTGTCAGTGATGAGGAGGATAGCGAGTAGAGTAAGTGCGAAAAGTTGATTTGCATCATGTCCGGCGTCTTCTTTTGGTTTGGTCTTGCAGAGATATCAAATATTCATCTTGGATTTTTTTCTGTCAATCAGCCCCTGAATGGTGGTGGGAATGAGGCAAAGCGCGAGTATACACCATCGATGAATTGAGTGTTACTCTGTGTGGTGTGCTGTGTCGTTTGCTTTGTCTATTTTTTTCTGGATGTATGGAGTTTTGTGCAGGTGATGGAGTAAAAATGTTGGATGGTGGGTTTGGTTGTTGATGCTTCATGTGGGTTGCTCTTTTGCGTGGCGCATAGTTCCAGACAAGTAAGGGGAGGGCGAGCTATACCACACAGTGAAGATCACTGGTAAAGGATAGTCATGAGCTACAGCTGTAGTCGTTTTTGATCTCTTCTCACTTCCAATGGTATAACAAACTGCTCCTTCCTTTTCCGTCCTAGCGTCATCGTAACCTCGCAACGCTCCCAAACACTCTCTCCTCTGGACCTCAACTCCCTCTCACACCATCACAACCACCACCCGACATCACCAACTCCCACAATATCATCCCCTCAAGGCTCTTTCTATGAACTCTTAGAGACGCAAAAATGTCCACGCAAACACCTCAAACACCACTTACCCTCCGCCAAACCCTCGCCAGCAACGATTTTGTCTTGCCTGCTTTTCTTATCGTGTTGCTGCTTGCCTTTGACGGCTGGGTCTCTTCTTTTGATCTGGCTTTTCCCATGAAGATATGGTTGTGGACGACTAATGTGGGTGCGGTGATGATTATTGTGGGTATGTGGGGGGCTCGGAGGGAGATAGTGAAGCAAGGGTGAGCGGGACGAGGAAACTGTGATCGAGGGTGGGAGGACGTCTAGATATCTGTGTCAAGGCACGGGTGGTTTTCTGTTTTTGAGAGGCTTGGGAGAGGAGATGGTCGAGGGATTGTGTTGCGGCTTTGGGAAGAGGGATCGTAGGATGGAAAGAAGGTTGGTGATGAGAACAGCATGTGGTTCTCCATTCAGGGCAATGGATAAGTCTTGTTGAAGAAGTAGAAGGTTGAGTGTAGTAAGTGCAAGAGTGAGCATCTATGGACACTCTACCATTGAAAGCTAAGAGTGCTGACGCAGACTAAAGAAGCCACCTTCTCAGTCACAAAAAGAGAAAGATTCTGAGGACACAATCTGGGAAGAAAAGAGCAAATGTAGGTCTCACCTGCCTATGCACGTACTACGTATTTGCTCTACCTCAACAACGCGTAATGAGAAGAGATGGCAAGAGAATTACCCACGATGGAAAAGACATATTATAGTCAAAAGACTTTGACAAAAGGAGAGTGTTCATTACCCCTTTACTCTTACTAGCACACTCCAAGCCTTTTCTCCTTAGGTATCAATTCCCGTTTTGCAGATGAGAAAAGATCATTTATTCTTCTTATCCACAACCTTGAGCAAAACTGATTTGAACCATCAGGGCAAGGGAATAGCGAGAGAGAACCAAGTCAGACAATGGCCTATCTCAACACTTATGCTCGAATAGAAGCACAGCTGTATCGTGAGGAGTAACATTCACAGTGACCTTCTTCTCCTTGCACCCAAGATCTGTACTATTCCAGATATTCAAGACCTGGTAGCAGCCCCCTGCATCAAGCTCCGGAATCTCGTTGTAATCAGCAGTCATCTCAACCGTCTCATTAAGCGGATTGAAAAGAGTCACCATAGTCCCATTAGATGATTCTCCAGACCAATACTGAGCCGGGAAAGTCGTGTTATGAGTCCAATTCGGGTTGGATACCCCACTTGTACGGCGCAGCAGGCTTTCCATAGACTGGGTCTTGGTTAAACGCCAGCAAAGCCTTAATCTGCAAGACATTGATATTGTGCTTGCTGAGTTTGGTGATGTCGGTGCCGCCGAGGAGGGGCGATTTCATCATTGCCCAGAGTGAAAAGTGTGAGCGCACTTCTGCGTCTGTGAGGTTGCCATTGCCGACTTCGAGCATGTCTGCATCGTTGTGGCCGTAAAAGTCGCCGTAGTCGGAGAGGAAAGATCTTTGGTTGAGGATTTGCAGGATGCGGCTCCATGAAGCTGAATACATGTTCAGCCAGGATCTCTGTAGACGTAGAGGAAGGGTTGTTCACTTACGATTGATGTCGTTGGACATACGCCACGACTGGCCAGTACCATTACCCCAAGTCCAGGGTGAATCTACTCTCCACTCGCACAAGCTGTACAAGATGGTTCTGTTCTGTGCCAACAAAGCGTTGCCCATGATGCGGAACTTGAGCGCGGTGTACTTGGCCGTGTAATTGATACCATCGACAGGCCATCCATCAGCACAGATGGAGATCGGGCGAGTAAACGAATAATGGTTGACAGGTGGTGTGCTGTTCGAGCAAGTACCATTGACAATACCAGTAGGAGAGAAGCTCGGGTCCGGCTCGCACGGCAAGCAATCGTCATACCACTCCTCTGGTGGGAAACAGTTGTCGTACTTGAGGTAATTGACACCCCATGAAGCAAAAGTCTCTGCATCAATGGCTTCAAAGCCAACGGAGCCAGGATAGCGACCACATGTCATGGTGCCCGCGCTCGAGTAGATGCCGAATTTGAAGCCCAGGTCATGGACCCTAGCTGCAGTGCCCTTGATGCCTTGAGGGGATTTGGTCATTTTGGGCAACAACTGATGCGTCACGGCGTCTCGACCTTGTTTCTCTGACCAACAATCATCTGAATTGACATACTCGTAGCCGGCAGCTTGAAATGCCAAGTCTTTCATGGCGTTGGCTGCTTGTAGGATGCGTGCCTCGTCAATGTCGCAGCCATAGGCATTCTGACGACGATATCAGTACGCAATCAAATGCACAACATCAGTGTCAAGCGTACCCATGAGTTCCATCCTAGTGCTGGCACACTTTCTAACACCACCAGGCAGCTGAAGGCCTAGGACTACCGGCACCGCAACTAGAGTAAGTACCAATGCCGAAGACATCTTGAACGTGGATATGTATGTTACCCGAAAACAATTGATGCTTGAGCAAAGGGAAATGGAACAAGAGATAGCGCCAGACCTAACTTATACTCCGTCATGCCCATCGGGTCTACACCAGCAAGGCAGGTCGACCATCCCTTCTTCGTGTGTTCCCCTCATGATCTCTAAAAGTCCAAGGCAACCCCGCTGTATGCGAGGGCTCTTGCCGGCTAAAGTAGCAGCATGCATCTTTTGTAGAATGGTATTCTCGGCCGAGTATGATGTACAGCATCTGCATGAGGCGAGCTGCAAGGTTGAGGTGTGCATGAAGAGAGGAGGTGGAGATGCGGAGCCGTGCACGTGATATCAGATCGAGTGCACAGTGAGTGAAACCAACTCAGATCAAGTGAGGTTTGCTGGATTGGTTTCAGCGAGCCTATGTTATGAATCGAACTCTACCTTGACTCTATTCCCATGGCTCACAACACCTCTTAAAACAACTCCTTCTTTCTCACATGCGTTCTTCAGTGTCTGTAACTCAGTCATCGCAGAACTCTGTACCGGCAATACCACAGGTTCATATTCAATCCTCTGGACAGATTCGAGATGTGGACAATGATATGCCGAACAATACCTCTGTGGTTATAGCCATCTCAAACCAAGACTAATGACTGACCTTTGCTAGACGTGATTGAGCAAGTCGTATTAACCACGTGTCAACGAGATTTTCACGATATACCGAATCTTCGCACTCGCAATGAATGGGCGGATGATAGGAGCAAAAGAAACTCTGAATGCGATGGTGGACAGGAGTGTATTTTGCTGATGAATGAGAAGACTGGCCAAAAGCCCAGGCGTCGAACACATTCAAAAATAAGAGCTACTGCAACATCATCAGCTCCTTCCATCACGAATTTTCAACGAACTGCCTCACTCACCGATCTACGCGATCCTACTTCGCAGCTTTGATCTTGCTCGCAACAAAACCAATCGCAGCCTCATACCCAAACGTTCCCAGTCCAGCAATGACGGCGACCGCCTTATCGCTCAAGAAACTCTTATGGCGAAACTCCTCCCTCGCATGCACATTACTGATATGACACTCGACGAACGGAATATTGACGCCGCCCAGTGCATCCCTCAAAGCCACAGAAGTATGTGTCAAGCCGCCGGGGTTGATGATGATCCAGTCTACGTGCTTTTTACCATCGCCTTGGGGTCCGAAACCAGCGGCTGCGTGGATGCGGTCGATGATGGCGCCTTCGTGGTTGGACTGGAATGTCTCCAGGGACAAGCCATGGGTAGAGGCAAGGTCCTTTGCGGTGGCTTCAACATCTGATAGGGTGTCGTGGCCGTAGATGGCGGGCTCGCGGGTCCCGAGGAGATTGAGGTTTGGTCCGTTGATGATGAGGATAGACATTGTTGTAAGATCTCGATAGTACGGTGCTTTGCTAGCTGTTGTGCGGAGCTATGAGGTGAATTGGATTTGGATCTTGCCTCAAGGGACGACAGCGATTTTGTTAATATGTTGATATCGTCTACTGCGCTCTACTTTTCATGGGCATTTTCAGATCTTCAGAGGGGTCGGTGGAGTCTATAGCTTCGGCCACGCGATACGGCAGGTAGTCGGGCAAGAGCTCTCCCGGATCGGCTATCGAATCGGTACTCTTCGGCACTAGATTACCCTTCTTGACCACTGAACGCGCTCACTGACTACAAAGTAGATCCTCTGAGGCTGGAGTGAAGAAGGAGACAAACATCAATTCTGTCAAGACGTTGACGAGCAAGAGACTCTCTCTCCAGGCGTGCTGAATGTAGTCATAGTAACCACAGAAATGCATAATACTTTCTACAGATCCATGGAGACAAGGTTCTCCTTGGACATCTCCGTGGCCACAACCCTATCTAAGAAGGTGACTGTGCATTCTCATAGCATACAACGATACCATTCTGTCAGTATTGGAGAGGTGGTGATCGCGAGCTCCATCAAAAAGTGCTTCCACATGGTTAAACTCCGGCGATATAAATCTAGCATATTCTTTCCCCTGCGCCGAAGCTGCCTTCTTCCTTTCTACAACAACCTCGTCGTCCACCAAGAATTGCGGACATATACCAATGCTGCAGGGTGAACGGCGGGAAACGAGACTATTGGTAAGCACTTCTTTCTCTTCATTCCCACACTCTCTATTCCCCCTGTTGCAATGATGAATGCAAGGGATCTGATATGGCCTTCCAATGAGAAGAGTCAAAAATAACTGCAGACCAAAAAATTGTTCCTACTTAGTAACACTTTCAACCATCCTCTCGATGTCACATTGTTGTTCCGAGACGCTTGCTGACATAAATCAAGACAGAGGCACCAAACAAAGCACTCACCTCGAGGATGAAAGTGAAAAGAGATGGAAATATCTGGCATGGAAATATCTAGCTTCTACAATTCAATGCCAAATCGCACATTCTACTGTCCACCTCTCCTGTTCTCGGCCTCCTTTTGTATCCACTCAGCAGCACTGTCCTTGTACTCGTCATGCCACCTCGACAATGCAGGTCTGCCCTCACACACATCACCCATCGCATAAGCCATCCTCGCCTTGTCCATCTCCTCGGAAACATCATCATCAGGACACACAATATAGAATTGCCCTTGCATCATTTTTCTGACCCCGTACTCTGCTACTTGCGAGCCCAACCATGCGCCCTCGGGTTTATTTGCTTTGGCCTCTTCGTCGGGGATGGGTCCTTTGTTGCCGCTGAAGCCTGTGTAGGTCCATCCGGGGATGAGCAAATGCGTGCTTATCGATGGGCTGGAGCTGCGCAAGTCGTGGCAGAGGTGTTCGGCAAGGTGTTTGAGGGTTGCTTTGCTGGCATTGTAAGCCGGGTTGGCCCCGCCGGGTGGGTTGGTGATGCCTTGCTTGCTGCCGGTGATGACAATCGAAGACGGCGTGTCTTTATTCTGGAGTAGGGGGAGGAAAGCTGCAATGCCGTTGAGCACGCCAAACACATTCGTGTCGTAAGTCTTGTGATGGTATTCGGGATCGAGCCAAGTCGACAGTGCGCCAAAGCCTTGTGTAGGTTTGAATGAAGCACCGGCATTCAGCATCAAGAGATCGATATTGCCAAACTTGGCCTCGACTTCAGACTTGAGAGAGCGCCATTGTGCGAGTTCGGATACATCCTGTTCTTTGAATAAGCTATTGCGCTCTTAGCCCTATCTTCTCTCGAGCATACCATATCGTAGACCTCAGTCTTTTGTCCATTCTTGGCTGTTCCTGACAAGACATCCTTTGCCTTCTCCAGCCCTTCAGTAGACTTATCCACCAGAGCAACATTCATACCGAACCTTTGACACAGCTGAGCAAACGCAAAGCCCACACCGGACGCGCCGCCAGTGATGAGAGCCGTGCGATTGGCTTGGAAGACTTGCGAAGCCATGGTCTCTGCGGGTTTCGATTGAAGCGATATATCTATTGCTGGCGTTTGACATGCGACAACAATGAGAGCGATCAGATTCTCGGAATGGGGAATGGGGAATGGACACTGCGGAGGATTATTAATGACGATAGTCTTGGAGCTGTACCGTTGCGTGACCTCGGTATATCTCCGAAGGCGTTCAACACGTTGTAGATCGTAAACCTTGTTTCCCTACAGACGAAATTCCCAGACAGCTCTTCTTCACAAAGTACAAGCAAACCAATCATACTACAGATTCCCTCGACAGCGTGCGCAGATTGGTGATTCTTCTTTTTGGTGAAAGCAATTCTATATTATACATTTCCGAGGAGGCCTTTTTCCTCCCTATCGACATTCTGAAGCCACCATTCTAGCTTCTTTTGATCATGAAGTCATTCATCTCTTCTCTCTTTACCACTCAAGGACCCAGTCCTTGGCCCAGGCACCAGAAGAAGTGGCGTTCTGTAGACCAGTGACCTTGAGGACCTTGCTCGTGGCGTTGTAGTTGACACCAGACATCAAAGCCATGCCGTTGAGCGACACGTTCTTAGGTGCGTCCTGGACACCAAGAACGGTGATGTTGGCAAGAGCGTTCTTCTCCTGCCAAAGACCACGAGCAGAGGCGTACAGACGCTGGTTCTCAGCAGTAAAGTCGACGTACAGAGTCGAATTCTGAATGACGTTTTCGCCATCATCAATGTACAAACTGCCAGTAGCAGTGCCCTCAGCTGAAAGAGCAGCAATGACACTCCAAGAAGTGTTTCTGGATGCAGTAGTGGTGAGACCGGCTTCTTGCTGGGGCAAAACGCTGCCGCCGCGAATGTGGACGTTGATGTGACCAAGAGGTGCATCCATGGTGACGTTTGCGCCAGGAGTGGCAGGAACGGCAGTCTGGTTGTACCAGTCATACCAGACAACACCGTCCTTGCTACCAGGGAAGACACCATTTACAGTTGTGACGCCTGGCAGGAGAACAGGCGTAATAAGCAAGCTGGGTCCGAGCATGAACTGACGATCGGCACTGGCAAGGCTAGGGTCGTTGGGGAACTCCCAAGCCATAGCGCGCAAGAAGGTACTACCAGTGGTGTGTGCGGAGTGGAACAGGGTGTAGATGTAAGGCAGCAGTGAGTATCTGATCTGCATTGCCTTCTTGCTGGCGTCGATGACCGATCCCCAGATGTAGGGTTCCTGAGAGTTGTCGCCAAGAGTGTTGTGATTGCGGTAGAAAGAGAAGAAGGCGCTCATCTGCATCCAGCGGTTGCAAAGTTCCTCGTCAGAGTTTCCAGAGAAACCGCAAGTATCAGCACCGAACATTGGCATACCGAAGAGAGAGAAATCGAGGGCCTGAGGGATACTGAAGTACATAGACTCCCATGTGGCATAGTTGTCACCGCCCCAGTGTCCAGCGAATTGACCAGCTCCAGCGAAAGTGCTACGACCGATGATGAAGGGGCGCTTGGCCTTGATAGTCTGGGTGAGAGCGATGTAGGTCGCATTCAGGATCTCGTAACCACTGCTTCAATTAGTTTGTGATTTGCGAGGCAGACGAATGGAGAAAACTTACAAGAGGTTGTGTACGTCGTACTCCTCAACACCGGTGGAATGAGTGGCATTGGGCACAACGGCATGAATACCCAAGTCACCAAGCTGGTTGTTGATGACATAGGGAGGGTGATCGACGTTACGGACTCCAGCGGTGGGTGTAGTTCTCAGGTAAGGCTGGGTTGAGGTGCTCGAGGAGACTTGTGTAGCGGAGTTGGAGGATGCCTGAGCAACCGACGCCGAGGAAGCAGCAGCGGCCTCGGTTGAATTGGTAACATTGAAACCCTCGGGGTAATTGTAGTCAACATCTCCAGGTTCGCCAGGAAGGCTGAAAGGAGGGTGGACAGGGTTCAAGTGAAGAAGATCTGATCCACAACTGCCAACACAGAAGGAGCTGACCTCGGACATATCGATCCAGATACCATCAACTTGGACATTCTGGTACCACTTCATGAGAGACTCGGTCCACCATTGAGTGGCGTTTGCAGCTTGCCAATCAGGGAAGACGGTGAAACCGGGCCAGACAGCACCGATGTATTCGGATCCATCAGGATTCTTCATGAACACGTCCATGTCGTGACCCATTGAATAGACAGAATAAGCATCCGTGGCGTTGTCAGGGTTGGGAATATAGATAGCTGAGTCGACGATGGTAATGTAGTGCTGGTTGCTGTTGTGAAGACCGTCAATAAACTGCTTGCCCTGGCCGTAAGGGAAGGTGTTGGGGTCGTTTTCGAAGTCACGGTACTGGAACATGTAATCGATGTCCTGCAGTGGAGGTTCAGTCAGCATGTTTCCATGAATGCGGATTTTGGGAGCACCGCAGCATTGCTCAACTTACGTTCCAGATGGTCTCCAAAGGAATGCTGAACTTGGCAAAGTTGTCAACAACATCTTGCATCATAGTCCAATTCTTGTAGCCCCAGCGGCACTGGTGGTAACCAAAAGTCCAGTATTGCTGCATAGCAGGAAGACCAATGGCTTCAGCCTGGTATTGCTTGGTGACTTCAGCGGGAGTAGGACCGTCGAAGAAGTAAAGATCGATGCTTCCACCGAGAGTTCTGTAGGTGATGTTTCCGGCGTGGAGGATTGGTTCTTGGCCATGGGCGTTTCTGAGGTAAACACCGTGGCTGTACGAGATGTAGCTGGCGTTGGTGCTCGCATTACTAGTCAGGAGAGTCAAGTTACCAGTCGCGGAATCCTTCTCGTAATAACGGGTGTCCAGGTAGAAGGGGTGGGTTCCGTAAAGGTTACGGTCAACAGGGTTACCATTATCGGCCGCGTACATGGTAGCAGTCAAGTTGTCGCCAAGTCTGAGGCCGTGAAGGCGCTCTCCCAGACCTTCGAGGTTGTAATTCTCAGGCAGAGTGGAAACAAACTCAATGAATTGGTCCTCGTAGACAAGGACGGTGCCTTCGGTAGAGTAGAGGACATCGCCAGTCGACTTTCTCAGAACAGCAAAACTGAAAGTAGGGACGTTGGACCAGACGAATTGAAGATCAATGTCCTCGGTGTTCTCGTCCGACTGCTCAGGCTTGTACACTTGCTCGGAAGGCAAGATGTACCAACTAGCATTCTCTGCAGTGATGTGGGCAGGTGAGATCTCGACTGCCAGGCGGTGGGCAGACTGGTAGGCAACCGTAAGATTGAGGACATCAACATCAGTGCCGTAGACGTTGCAAGCCTGTCCGGCGAGGTTCAGAGTGGCTGTGAAGCCGTACTTGTTATGCTCGACATTCGAGGCCTTGTAACCAGGGCACATGACTTGCGCGTCTTTGGCCTCTGGGTCCTCGACATTGGGGATCAAGTTTGCGCCGTAATCGATGGAAGCCGGGAGAGTGTACTGGGGTGTGAATCTGAATAGAAAGTTCAGTGCTCTGCTCGGATCTTTTTGGAGGCGTGCAGCTGTAGACATGCACAGTGTGGTAGGGTAGAACTCACGTGGTGTATGTTCCGTTCAACAAGACTGATGCGATGGTGCCAGACGATGTAGATGACAAGGGACTGGCAACCGCCGACGAGGCGGCGGTGGTCGCCTGAGAGTTGGCTACTGCCACAGGCAGCGCGAAGAGGGCTGCCCTCTTGAACGAAGGAAAGAACATACTGTCAATGACCACAAGGAGACAAAGAAACAGAATGACAAAGACTATTTGTCTGTGAGAAAACGAGAGTGACGGGAGCATGATGGATATATATACATACCGGTCGTTGATCCTCCACTAAAGAAGGTTTTGCTTGTTGTGTTCCCCGCGAAGACATTCACCATTGTATACGATCTTTCCTTGCGAGAAGCAAGCCACTTTCACTCGATCGTCAGCAAGACTTCTGCCAAGTCGCGGAAAGAGGCAGGAACGACTGAGCTCAACAGTGGCCTCGTTGTCAATGCTTGCACTGGCGCCCCGCCATGTGGGTTAACATGGAGTGGCCATGGGGATCATCCTCTCCCCAAGCTTTTGCCCCACGGGCTTGTCGCCTTCAACAACCTCTTGATCAACATCCGACTTACCTTCCGAGTGAATGAGATGCTGCTGATCCCGGAGTCTCCAGGAACCGATTCGATGCTCTGCAGGTCTGAGAAAATGTCTCCGTGAACCGATTATCTCCTTGCAGCCTCTACTTCAAAACCTCAAGCCTTGTTGTCATCAATTGCGGCCACATCTCGATTTCGAAATCCTGGATAAGTATTGCGAAGACAACGAGCAACTACTCGTATTCGAGCTTCCTTCGAGCCATGCACCAGCCTCATGACGCAGGTGGAAAACTGCTTGCTGTCGAAAAACGTTCAACACCGAGGAACAAGGTTACAGACATGCCCCGCAGAGCCCCTCAAGTTCAAGTAACCCACGGCCCGTTTTTCGGACACTCTTACCCGCCTTCTGGAAAGCACAGTTTCCACGGCCCTCTTTTCGCTACAATTTTCGCGATAATTCTCGCAACGATCTCTTTCTGTGGACAAGACGAGTATCATGTTTGCCGGGATAGCCGAATGCTAAGACTTTCACAGCCGAGTGAGTGGATAGCACATAGATACTCGGTGGCAGGAATCATCGGCCTCGAGAACAGACCTCCCCATGTACTAAAGTATGTAACGCGTGTAGCTATAGAGATGCACAATAGTCTTGAGAAGCAGGGCAGCACCCGCTGAGAGACAAAATCACATCAGCTCTCTGTGGCTATACCTGCAATATTGGAAGGACTGTGCCTTTCTATAGTACAAAGTGCCTTCATGTTGCAGTGGGAGGAGCAGGTAAGGTTACATACTTTAGTACATGGGAAGGGTGGATAAGACGAATATCATGTTTGCCGGTACAGCCGGATGCTAAGATATACACGGCCGAGTGAGTGGATAGCACATAAAATGTCGGTGACAGGAAGAAAATACAAGGACCATACTCAATGTAATCATCGATTCATGTTTGTTGCGAAAATGTACAGACCACTCTCATAATGTATTACCCATAATGCCCACCCCATGTTCGTGTACTTGTAAGCTTCTTCATCCTTTCTAGGACCAAACCAGCTTCTTTAGCGAATACCCCAACGATTCCAGATATCCCGTACTCTTCCTCGCCTCAGCAACAGAAATGACATCTTTCTGCTCGACCTGCAACTTCTTGCCTTGCTGCTCTTCTTCCCCAACAACAACATGAGTCTGTCTGTCAAGAGCTTTATTACTCAACCGCTCAATCTCCTCGCAGATATGCTTCACCATCTCCACTTCACTCAACTCGCCATCAGTATTTTTGCCTTTGGAAGCAGAGTTTCGCGGCGGCAGGGCTCTAAAGGCAAGCAATCTGCTTTCCGCAGGCTTGACATCGGTTTTCTTGGTATCCTTGTCTGCAGCACTGGCTTCCTTTTCGTTTGCCAGACTGCGCGTGTTGGTGCGCACCATGGCGGGTGTTTGGCTCGAGTACTTGACCACAAAGCCAACGTTTTTCTTTTCGTCCATGTGAGTGGGTCCGAGTGTGCTGGTGATGTAGGTGCCGTAGTTGACACTTTCGATATCGACGAGTTCGACGCGCTCGAAAGAGCCGACTTTTTCCGTGTCCCAGTCGAAGCGGCAGAAGTAGAGTGCGGTGTCTGTAAGAAGCACAATACACTCTTCGAATGGCAAGGCGCGGAGTGTGTTTGCTGATGCTGGGCAGGAAAGTGTCCAGCCTGAGATCATGTCTGCCGAGTCTTCGAGGACAATGCGTACACAGGTTTCGATCGCACTTTGGCGGATGCGCCCCATGTCTAGAGCATAGTCTTGGTTCATCATGTCGGTCTCGAATTCTTCAAACACGTTTGATCCGGCATTGCCGAGCCAGAAGTCTATACAGGTCTGAAGGAAGTAGTCACCAAAGATGTTGTTGTAGTAGCGGTTCAAGGTCAGGCTGAAGTCGGTCAAGGCACCTTGCCAATTTCGTTTACGAGTGCGGGTGAAGTCTCCTTTGAGGGCGGCAGTACCTGCGTACTGACGAGATATGGCATCACCATTGTCAGCCCACAGATTGTTGTACCAGGACGTCTTTGGGTCGGTCTGAAGATTGATGGAAAGGCCCATCTCTGCAAGCTGGTCTTGTAAAGCGTGACCAGCTGCACCAGATTGCACGACATTGGTTCGGTCCAGGCAGTCCATGCAGTTAGTTCTTAGGACACCAGTCTGAGTGCTGATTAACTTGCCTTCGTGCTGAACAGTCCATCCGAAAGACTTCATGGCTGGTCTCAGAGTATCCATAAGGAAAGAGACGTTCTCAAACTTCATGCCTTTGCAGACAGTGTGAAAGTCGAACCAATAGAATCCAACCTGCTTGCCAGATATACCTCCAGAACTGTTCAGACTGTTTGCGTGCTTTTCGTACGACTCTCCAATCTTTGCTTCTGTACCGTGCTTGTCAACCAATGATGCACACTGGACCTCTCCATAGCGCTCGAGCATATTAGAGAAGTGTTTCTCGAACGCAGCCTGATTAGTTGCTTCGGAGCCATATTGGATAGGGATCGGTTTGAAGCTGTAAGGACTTTGCGAGAAAAACAGAGGAATGGAGCCTCTGACTTGAAGGAACGAAAAGATTTTGTCCTTGGTGTCCCACGATGGCGTGGCAAGAATCTGCTCAGTCTCGACATTGTTGGCGACATTACCGTCATCGTCGATGCCACGACGCAGGTAACGTAGTCCTGCACGCTTGACAGAACGTCTCGAAATCAGAGTCAGCAGCAGTTCCTTTGCTTGCGACGTGTCGTCGGTTGTGGTGGCATCCTCTTTCTGAGCATCGTCCTGCACCTTGACGACTTCTGATGCCTCCTGCTTTGCACCGATGATCTTATTTTCTGCATTTTCGGCCGCATCAACGGTGAAAGCGCGTTGGCCAATAAAGCCTTGAATGACGGGTAGAACGAGATTGTGCTGGCCGGCTTCGACAAGCGGCTCAGTCAAGTTGTGGTTCCAGAAATACTATAATCGTCAGTCTTTTGGTCATGGCGAGATTCGGATGAGGACACTCACCAGAGGATCAAAACGCTTGTAAAGAGGTACCGAGGCAGAGGATGACTCCTGTCGTGAAAGACTGCGTGAAAGGTCGTAATCGTAAGAAAAGTAAAAGCTTCGTGAGGTAAAGTACAGATTTGTCGTCTTGAGGATCCTTGGAATGAGATTAGTAAGGGTAGTGTCGCCAGGCGCGTCAGACGCCGGCTCGGTGGTAGTAGATTGTCGTTCGTCTGCAGAAGTGGACTGAGACTGGTTGTTCACAGGTGCACTTGCAACCTCGTCCTTCTTGTTGTCTGGCAAAGACTCTTCGGCTTGCTTCTTTTGCTCAGCGGTCAAAGATAGGTCGTCCTCGTTGGCGCTCATGCCTTGCTTGCGGATGCCGTCAGACTTCCAGCCGCCCTTGGAGAACCATCGCTGGGCGAAGCGACCATATTGACCTTTGTTCTTTATCACGTCGGCGACTACAGTGGTGGCCTTGTTCACCGAGCCCTTGGGTACTTGCAGGGGCTCATCTGGCAGACCGACTGACGCATTGTCATCGTGTTCATCGTCTGCTGCCGAACTGCTCGAGTCGTCTTCGTCGTCGCTTGTGTCCAGAGACTCGGGCTTGTTGCTCTTCAAAGTCGTCTTTGCGTGCTGAATAGCATGCTGTGCTTCGGACTGCGAGGTCAGAGGAATGAGAGCGACATTGGTGATGACGTAAATGGGTTTGCCGCGGACTTGGGCGACTTGTTCGCGCTTCGAGATGGCGACGAGGTATGATGAAGACGCAAGGTTCAGGAGACCTAGTACTGGTCAGCAAAAGAAAGTGCCGAGTCCATGGCGTGCATACCGAGAAGACCATGAGCTTCGAGTCCTCCGCCAGTCGAGTCGTCCGAGTGCTGCTGGAACGAGGGCTTGATATCCTGTGTCTTGTAGTCGATCTGCACAGGTGGAGAGGAGGATTGTTGACTTCGCTGGGAAAGAGGTTGCAACAACAGACCATCTGCCGTCGCGCAGCTGTGCAAGAGTCAACATCTCCAAAACACATCTTCTCCAGCCTGAGAAGGGCACTTACATGAGGAGTTTGCGCACCAGACCGGGCATTGCTACAGCATCGGTTGTATCTGGCGCTGACTTGAAATCGGACTGTTGCATCAAATCCTCAGTCCGGTGTATGGGTCACTGCCTTCTCTGATCGATCTTGTCGCCAATGTTTTTGCAACTCCGAAAGCTTGAGATGATGACGTCTGCTCGAACCTGATGGCCTGATTCTGTGATTCTCCAATTTGGCTCCTACAGCAACGCCTCTTTGCAGTCGTTTGTCAGTAGACGCCTGAGAGCCAGCATAAGCTGTGCCTGCCTTGAATCAACAAAATATGTATGGAGACGATACAAGTGTTGGCCGTGTCGTAGCCTGTTCGTCTTCCCGGTCTCATGACCCCCGCTTCCACGCCAACCTCTGCCGTTTCTTAACCGACGTGTCGACTCGACAATGACATTCTGCCTGACGACAAGCACATTTGTACTGCTATTGGCACCTGCTATTTGATTACAACCGTAGTCAATATGAATAGGTAGATGCTGTACCCACTCGAGGTAAATATCGTTTCTCACGTCTCACCTCAGCTGTAACTCGACCATTCGTCGACTATGTCGTCTTCGCCCAAAGCACGCGTATTGTTTCCAAAGATGCTTCAGCCAAAATGTTCAGTCAACCTCCATCATCGACAGAATGCCAGCAGGGGCATGGGACAGTCATATGCATGTGACCTCTCCCGATTACCCTCTAGCCAAGTCCGCTGCATACAAGCCGTCTCTACATAGTCTGAATCATGCTATGGCTTTCGAGAAGACAATTGCAATGAACAACATTGTGCTCGTCCAACCCTCTATCTATGGTAACGACAACTCCTGCCTCCTAGATGCTCTAAAAGAGATTGGACCAACCAATGGTCGGGGCGTAGTGGCCTTCGATCCCGACGACATTGCCACCGATACATTGCAGCAATGGCACGAACTGGGTGTCCGAGGAGTGAGATTGAACTTCAAGTCCACAAATGAGCCATTCAACCCGGATGCTGTCAAAGAGACCTTGCGCAAGTATGCGAGCATCGTAAAACCGATCGACTGGGTCATTGAGCTCTTCATCGACCTCGAGCAACTTCGCTTCATAACCGACATTATACCTGACCTCGGCGTCAAGTTTTGTGTTGCTCATTTCGGTGCTCCTGACATGAAGCGATGGGAGTCGTATCCTTCGGATGCGTCCAATGTGCCAGGAATGCAGCATTTGACGACGCTCTTGTCACAAGCCGACAATCTCTGGGTCAAACTCTCCGGTCATTATCGCTATGATCTTTCCGTCGACGGCATGGCTGGCACTGAGGCGATAACAAGATTGTTATTGAACACTGCAAAAGACAAGCTGATTTTTGCCTCGGATTGGCCACACACACGCTTCGAAGGCTTAGACGTGAAGCCTTTTGTTTCCAGGTGCCTTGACTGGACGGAAGAGCATGATGCAAAGGATCTGGTGTTTCGTGACAACGCAAAGCGCTTGTGGGATTGTGCCTGATCGCACGCAGAAACTGTTCTTGCGACCGATCGTCAGGTGTCTGTTGGCCAATTCCATGCTTGTATAAGATGCTTCTGCGTAGACAGGGTATGACGGGCATGTACCTTGTCGGTATACCTAAGTATCTCAAGCAGTTCCTCTTGCTCTGAACGATCAGTAAATCGATCTCCACACCATGATATACCCATGCATGTCGTGACCCAGATTGCTGCGGTTTTGCTACCACCTTGCGCGATGCCGCAAAGGATTCTTGCGTGAAATCTGAGTTGGTCCTAAATCAAAGTAAGCGATGTTCAAGCCTGCAGACACTGAAAACAACGTACATCGACAGCCTGCTCGAATGCCTTCCTTTGCAAGCCGAGCCTCGGTATATTTGGGTCGTGAGCGATAAGCAGGATTTTCGACAGATGATAGTGTTGTATACCCTTTGCGATGGTATCGCCGGTATACCAGGTCTTTGTGAACAGATTACCTTTCAAGCCGCATGGCTGAGACTGGAAGATAGGACTGAAAGTCCGAGGCTTGTGAGCCACCCATGCTTCTCCATACTCGCAAAGCGCTTGATACGTGGTTTGGTCGAGTGACCCGGTCTGGAAACAATGGTTGATGACATCTGCACAGTGAACAATGATCCTGTTGGTCCACGTACAGTCGTCAGCTGTTGAGAAGGAGCGGTCCAGGTTGCAGTGTTTCAGCACAGGTACTATCGATCTCTGATTGATGAGTGCCACAACCATTTCTTGACGAAACCCAACCCACCAAGCCGCGTGTCGAAGACCACCTCGCGTAGCAATCCTTTCTTGCGCGCTGATTAGGGCATGTATGGCAGGCAGATGGCTTTGCTGGTCATATCCAGAGAGTGAGACTAGATCTCGTCAGCATTGATACAATCACAGTGAGAGCTTGCACTTACTGTCCATCTCCTCCATAACCCTCAGAATCACTACAGCAGCCAGGATGTAGTCCTCGACCAGCGCGCCAGGCTCGTTCAATACCGGTATGAGGTGGTCCAATGTCTCTTGGAAGTAGGTCTCCGCCGTCGGATTGGTCATCCCTATCGTCTTCGATATATGTTTGGAGGAGACCGCAAATATTGATGTTAGCAAAATCGGCGACAGAAAGGCCATGCGAGGAACCAGTCGTCCGAAAATTTGTGATGAACACACTACATCTATACTTGGAGCTAGATGCTCGATGAAATGCTGCATCAATCGGGCTTCGTGCGCAGACAGTATAGGCGTCGTGGGTAGAGAGAATGCCGCTTCAGGGGAGATCATCGTGATACTAGCTCTGGGAGAATCTCTGGACGATCCAAAAACTGGGAAGTTGTGTGGCGATAAAGCATCGTTGCGGTTGGATAGCTGAGTTTGTTGCAAAGAGGTGTTGGCTGGTGACCCTCTGCCACTCAGTGCGAACTCAAACACCGGTAAGGTACCAGTCGTTGACGACGTAATATTTGTGTCTGTCGTGGCTTCCGTTATCGGATTTACTGAAGCACTGCGAGGGTCCTCAACCCTGCACTCGGCAGCTGCCTCTACGAGCGTCTCAAACCGAATCGATGCTTGAGACTGGCCAAGGTTCCTGGCAGACTTGACATACTCTCCTGGAGTCTGGGCGTGGACTGAGACTTCATCATGTATCTCAGTGGAGGTACGTCCAGAATGTGGTGTGCGATCGGAGTTGGAAGATTGTACTGTCGGATTGTTCGCGCCGTTTTCAAAGTCTAGTATTTGGTCGTTGCCAAAGATCGTTGATTCGTCTTCATGAACGAATACCAGTTCCTTCTCAACTCTAAACCATGGCTGATTGGTAGGAAATCTGGGTTGATGCTTTGATGGATTGGCAAGTCTGGAAGCGCAGTTAGTATCATTATACTCACCATGCCGATGACAATCAACAAAGCTCTCTTCCGGAATCGATTTTCCGCATCACACCTACCTTGCCTTCTTCTGGGGTGGCTTAGATAGCTCGACCCGACTCACGCACTCGACATCGTCCTTGAGGCAACACGAGCATTTTGGCTTCTTGCGGTCACACTTCAGATGCCGCACCCGACACTGTTGGCTATGGTCCGCGAAGCAGTCAGCACAGCCAAACTGTATGTGGTTACCATATGCGGGAAGATCCCTCACCACGCAAGCCTTTCTCCGACTTTCATCGCATCCCACGGAGTACTTTAGCAGGGCGGCTTGTCGCACGATGATGACGTTCGCATGAATGGCACCCAAGAAGAGCTCGCAGGATTGTTGTTACGTGTTCCGAGAGGAGAAGATTGCAGGTCGGATGCCCTCGGACAAGATATTGCCTTGACTCCGGGGCCAGAGATGCTCAATTCGGTTGAAAACCCGCTTCGGGAAGGCGCAACCCCGCCGCTCGATACCCCACACACTTCATGAGTCCCCCTCTACATCTCTACAGTCATACATGGTAATGATGTGTGATGATGCACGAAGAAAGATGATGAAACTAGCTAGAGGGGGATTGTCAAGATTGTAGAGTATAAGAGAGGGCCCTCGCCCGGTTCTGCCAAGTTGAACGATCTATTTCAGACCTTATCATACCTCTGTTGTTCCTAGATCATACCTATCAACATCGACATGGCCCAAAGACTCAAGATTGCTGTTGCTGGTCTCGGTCGTATGGGCGCTCGCCACGCCATTAATTTCCTTGACCGTACCCCTCGTGCAGAGCTTGTAGCAGCCTTCACTCCGGATCCAAAAGAGCTCGCCTGGGCTAAGGTCAACCTGGAGCCTTATGGAGTCAAACTCTACAATGATTACGACGAGATGATCAAGCAGGAGGGTTTGCAGGCTGTGGTCATCAGTACCGCTACGTCGGTCCACGCGGAGGGAGCCATCAAAGCCATGCACCAGGGCTTGCATGTTCTCTGTGAGAAGCCTCTGTCCACAAGCATACCAGTCGTAAGTTGTTACCAAGCTGTTACTCAGTGCTCATTACTAAGATCTCGAAGTGCAAACAAGTCTTGGATGAAGCACTCAAGCACCCCCACCTAAAGGTCATGTGCGGATTCTCCCGCCGTTTCGATGAGTCCTACCGCGATGCATGGGAAAAGATGGATAGGGGATTCATCGGCCGACCGACCATCATCCGCAGCCAAACCTGCGACAAGCATGACCCCAGCGGTTTCTTCGTCGAATATGCGGCATGGTCTGGAGGGGTGTTTGTCGACATGTCGGTTCACGACATTGACCTTGCCCTGTGGTTCTTCGGCGACGACATCCAAGTGAAGAGTGTTTCTGCATACGGCGTACGAGCAGTTCAGCCCGAGCTGGCCAAATACAACGACTATGACAATGCCATAGGTATCGTCGAGTTCTGGAATGGCAGAGTTGCCAACTTCTACTGCTCGAGAATGATGGCGCACGGTCAAGAGGATGTGACAGAGATTATCGGTACCGAAGGAAAGTTGACTGTCAATGGCAACCCTCAGAAGAACCTGGTCAACTACTACGGGCCGCAAGGAGTGACCAGAGAAGTTCCAGCACACTACTATGGCCGCTTCGAACAGGCCTTTGTAGGAGAAGCCAATGAGTTTGTCGCCGCTTGTCTGGACGACACTAAGCTTCCATTGAAGCTACGCAACGCTGTCAAGGCGGTAGAAATTGGTGCCTTGTTGCAGGAAGCTCTGGTCGAAGGCACCCAAATTCGTCTGAACGAGGCTGGACAACGTATATCAGTTAGGCCAACTCCCAAGCTGTAGTCGGCGTTAGGGTAACAGAAAGTGTGCAACACCAGTCAGTTCGCTTACATGCAGATGTTTTGAGCCTCCGGTGTTAGACCTTCGAATTGCTAGAGTGATGCATCGAGGGCTGCAAGCTGATGTTTTACTGAGTAGTGAATGAAGGACGTCGTTCGAGTGCCAAAGGCCTGTGGCTGACCAGCGTCTGCTTGTGCCACACCTTCGTCTACGTGCGAACATTCGTGGCAATTCTTACCTGGGTTGGTATATAAGCAACTGAGGCATGCAGCTTGCGGTAAGCGCGTGATAGGCGAAGGTTGGTGGTGCTTCCAAGGCGTTGGCGCCTAGACCTTCGCTCGTGGCGGTTATTTGCAGAAGACGAGAAGACGGTGGCTTTGAGGTCGCCGAGTCAAACTTCACCAGTAGCTAAGCATTGTCAATCTTAGTCTCTTGGACGTTCTGATATGGCTTGTGGAAACCCTTTGCGAGCGAAACGTGTCAAGAATTAGGGGCCTATCTTTCCTGCGTCGCAGTCACATTCGGAAAGCGTCACCAGACAATCAGCCTCATCTCCCTAGCTAGTCGAAGGAATACCTACATTAGAAGTGTTGTGACCAATATTAGTTAGAGTTACGAGGTTGCTCTTGGCAAAATAGAGTTGCGCGTGGTATAGCAAACGTTCGAGCTCGTGTGATGCCCTCCGGATGAAAGTCGGCACTTTGAGATGACTACAAGATAATGCCTCGGATCTGCAACCTCGGGTTATACTGGCTGTATACGCTTGCAGAACTGAGAACTTTAAATAAGAGCCGAGCAATCAGTCCGTCAGGTTGACCATGGAGTTCGAGATGGTTAAATGTTTCCTGGAGATGCTTCGGTGCTGTCCTTTAGATGTCTGGCGCCAACAGTGACATGCCATGAACATGAAGGTGTTGCCGAACGCGAGAATCTTGCAACGATATCGTGTTCTTGAGCAGCAATAGTGATCGAACAATGGTGGAGATCGAGCCTCGAGATCAACATTGCGAGGTTTTGTTGTTAAGATGCTGCCAGATGGTTCGAAAGCCGACGGTCGGACATGAGCGAAGTCATCAAATTTTATAGGGGAGATCGTTGCAATTCCCTTATCCATTACCGGTAACTGCAGTAGCCGAAGGATAGGTAGAATGCAAGCGGTTAGCGGCATATGTTTAGTGCAATTTAGCGCCAGACAAATTTCGTTAGTGGCGGGCGGAGTCTTGGTGACAGCGCCGGTCCGTCAGGGCAAAGTTCAAACAACATGTTCTTTGCTTGTTCTTGTCGATGCACCGATGAATCGACAATATAATGGAGAGCCTCCCAAGTCATGATGACTCGTACACAAGCGCGAGGCATCGTCCAGGGGGCTGCACCGTCCAAGAGCTGATGTCATATAGGTGTTGCACTGGTGAATTTCTTGTCGCTATATTGCAGGCAGATGTTCAATCTCCACCTTCGTCAAAGTGATGATTGCGGGCACCTGGGGCTTTGACAGTCGGGATGCGGGCGTTTGATTTTCCTTAGGCGTGCTGTGCATTGGCAGTAGAAATCGATGCAAGTCGCTGGCATGATTGAAAGGAGACTGGAATGATCAATTGCACAGAATGCTCTGAGCTTTGGTCCGATGAAACTCGTCAAGCGCGATGCGTGAGTCGCAACAAATCAATGTTGGTGGAACCCTGCAGATGTGAGACGAAGCCCGGTAGGAGTCCAACGGCAGGTGGAAGCAGGGAGATAAGAGGCGCAGCGTGTGGTGTGAGCAAAACGACATGACAGACACATGTCAAGCGATGATGTATTCAGGAAGCAGAAGAGATGGAGAGTTGGCATACCTGTGACTTGCAGAGTTCCAGGTTGTGAGAAGACGTAACGCGGGTTCATGTGCTATACACGTGCCAAGGGCGTGTGACTGGCAGTTGCATTCCTTGGGAGCAAACTCGAAAGTCACATCCAAATTAGGTTGCGGGAGCGGCAGCGCGTTTGGACAGCGAGTCGAAAGGTTGTCGGTCGTGTTTTCTTGGTGTCCAAACCGAGGGTAAGGAAGCGACACAGTTGGTACCCATTGATTAGGTATCCTTCGTCCTATTGTCTCCATATCCCGTCCCTTAGAGCCGCCTGTTCCATCCTGTATTTCTCGGTCGCCGTCTTCGTCCACGTCCATCAGATCCATTGTTCATTGTCTCATTCGCATCTACAGCGACACGATAAACAACACGCTTGGCCCTCGCTTGCAGCTGTAGGAAAGGAGCTTTTGGCTTTTGTCGGATCAGGCATCCCCACCAGTTGCTTTTCTCTGATCGGCAGATCGCTGCTGTCTAGGGTGGTCGCTTTGCTGAGCCGCTTCACTCGAGCTTTGCACATCCTCCTTGTACGAGCGTCTTTTCGCTTACGCAGCAGCGAGAGTCGTCGTCGTCGCCGTCCGCATTCCTTTCGTTTCCCGCTGGCTGCCCGTCGCTTGACGCTCCTTCATGTCCACGCCCTGCGCCGGCGACTTCTTTGGCCATCACGTCGCACGCTGACAGCGCTCGTATCTCGCCGCGACTCGACTCTACCCCGACCTTGTCCTCGTCCTCGGCTGACGCCCGCGACCTTTGCGTCGTCCCTCTCTTTCCCGCACCAGAGGCTGCGCCCTCGTCGAGCCTGTCAAGATGCGCATCCCCATCAGGGAGCAGCTCGCTGGCCTGATCCTGCTGGCCGCTGCCATAGGCCTTGCTGTCATATCCATAGCGACATGGGTTCGTCCACCAAACGCTCTTGCACACACGATCATGCACTGACTCGTCCAACAGTACACCAGCCACAACTTCATCCTCGAGATCCGCACCACCAGACTTTCCCTGACCGCATCGCTCAAAGCAGCCCAGATCGCTTCCAACCTGGCCCTCATCCAGAACAGTGTCCAACTCGTCTCGAGTCGAATCGTAATGCAGAATGCACTCAAGAGGTACAACTTGCAAGGTAACAACACGGCAGCAAACTGGGTTTCTGCTCAGTCAGACTTTAGCGCCGCCATCGCCGGTCCCATCTCTGGCGCTGTCGGCCAGGCCCTCATGTTGCAGGGCAAAATCTTCCCTCGCGATGCCAATGGTCCCAACGGCCGCTACTCGGTCATGAACGCTACCTCGGAGAATCTCGAGACCATCCTCCTTCCCTACAAGGCACCCAATGGCAGCGACGTCTATCTGAGCGACACCGACTACGGCTACCCTTCCGAGCTGTACCCCAACCTGACCTACTTCTCCGTCCCCATCAACAGCTCCTACAGCGAGTCACGGGCTATATACAACGGTGAGGTCCTGAAAGCTCCCAATTCTACCTTGCTCTTGGGTCCTTACACCGTCAATTCCACCTTCAGTCTCTTGTCTCTTACCATGCCTGTCATCAACAACACCTCGGCTATTGACGTTCTGGGCTGGTTGACTATTGTCTGCGACGCTCGTTTGATTGGCAGTGTCATTGCTTCCGCCGAGGGTCTAGGCTCTACCGGACTGACTCTTGTCGTCGGCCCTGCTAACACTACCAACCATTTCCCCAAGGGTTTACTCTACAACTCTGCCGATCCTGGCACAGTTGATCCAGCTGACATTAGAGGACACTACATCTGGCCTTTACCCGATCGGTATTCATACCGTCATCCTGACTCTTCAGGCAACGTCAACCCGCCAGACTTCAACATCACAAGCTATCCAGCTATCGTCACCGCTCTTACTGAGGACCAACATGCGTCTAGTAACGCTGGGGGTGATATTAGCACCCACGATGAAGCTGGCAAGGGAGTTTCTGTTGGTTTCGCCATCCCGGACACCTCACTCGTTGATTGGGTTGTGATAGTCGAACAAGACAAGCACGAGGTGTGGCAGCCAATTCGTCATTTGCGCAGAGTTCTCTTGACATGCATCTTCTCCGTTCTAGGCGGCGTGATACTCTTCGCTTGGCCGCTCGCCCACTTTGCAAGCGCTCCTATCAGAAGGCTTCGGGAGGCTACACGCAGATCTGTCTTGCCCATGGGATACTCGGAGAGCAACTACAGCCGGGATTCTCACGACATGTTCAACAACAATGACGGCGATGGAAGCAACGATGAGCAAGCAGATGCAGTCATCGCTCGCAAAGAAGGGTTTTTCGCGACTGTCAGCACTTGGAATACGAGAAACAAGCAGTCGCGAAAAGAACGAAAAGAGGAACACCGCAGGCGTCAATTCCATATCCCCGGAAAGGTCAAGGAACGCAAAACCTGTATTCAAGACGAGTTGACTGATCTTACGCGGACTTTCAACGAGATGTCGGACGAGCTTATGATGCAGTACGAACGTCTGGAAGAGAGAGTGAAGCAACGCACGGCAGAATTGGAGCTCAGCAAGAAGGCTGCTGAAGCGGCCAACGAAAGCAAAACGCTCTTCATTGCCAATATTTCACATGAACTCAAGACTCCCCTGAATGGCATCTTGGGCATGTGTGCCGTCTGCATGCAAGAAGAGGATCCCACGAAGCTGAAGAGATCTTTGGGCATCATCTACAAGAGCGGTGACCTCCTTCTCAACCTTTTAACCGATCTTCTCACTTTCAGCAAGAATCAAGTCGGTCAGCAACTGAGCCTGGATTCCAAAGAGTTTCGATTACGTGAAATCAGCTCGCAGGTCTTGGCCATCTTCGACAAACAAGCCAAGGAAGGACAGATCACTCTGCGCGTCGAGTTCCAAGGTGCCGAAGCAATGAACGGTATAGTCTTCCCTTCGGATGAGGAGCGTACGCAATACGGTCCAGCTGGCACAGGACGCGTAAAAGACATGATTCTCTGGGGAGACGTTCATCGTATCTTGCAGGTGGTGATCAACCTGGTCTCGAACAGTTTGAAATTTACCCCCGCTGGTGGCTCGGTCGTGCTGACTGTTCGCTGTACCGGCGAAGCTGAAGCCAACAGCCGCAAGACATCCATGCAATCTAAGAGCTCAAAGCCCATCTCTAGCCGACACAAGAACTCTGATGCTTCGCTTGCCGGACCTTTCGGAGCTAAAAACTCCGCCACTGCCAACGAGATCAATCCTTACCGCGAAAGATCCGACGCCTATGCACACATTCTTGCCTCTGAAAGGCCAGCATCTCCACCTCCCGGACGAACTCTTTTGTTCGAGTTCGAGGTCACAGACACCGGACCGGGTATTGCAGAACACCTTCAACAACGTATCTTCGAGCCGTTTGTTCAAGGTGATCTTGGCCTTAGCAAAAAGTTCGGTGGTACCGGTCTGGGTCTAAGTATCTGCTCTCAATTGGCCACACTTATGAAAGGCACCATCGAATTAGACAGTGAATTGGGGCGCGGCAGTACATTTACCATGCGTATACCTCTTCGACACATTGTAACCAGATCTGACAGTACCGCGAGTTCGGTTGTTGGTAACAGCAACGATGTCGGGCTAGGACTGGAAGGATCTCGTTCGCCACAGCGCGTCAGTCAACTCATCACTGACGACGCGCAATCACACCGATCAGGTCATTCGCACACTAGTACTGGTCAGTCGCCAACGGTCGCTCAGGCTCAGGCTCCCAACGTACAGAACTATTCGATGGATGCACAGCCTCGCCTGGTCGGACTCAGTCAGCCCTTCTTCTCAGCCAACCAAGCTATGGAGTCGCCTGGCTCTCAAGCAGCAGCAATGGAGAGAATCACCCAGGACGTCAAAGAGACTGGCAAGATTCGCGTGCTTGTTGCTGAGGATAACAAGGTGAACCAAGAGGTTGTTCTGCGTATGCTCAAGCTTGAGGATATCTACGACGTGACCGTCGCAAAGGATGGCCAGGAAGCCCTGGACTTTGTCAAGGAAAGCATGACTATCCCTGGCCGACATCCTTACAACCTCATCTTCATGGACGTTCAGATGCCCAATCTTGATGGTCTTCAATCGACACGACTCATCCGTGACCTGGGTTATGATGCTCCCATTGTTGCTCTCACTGCATTTGCCGAGGAGAGCAATGTCAAGGATTGTCTCGATTCAGGCATGAACTATTTCCTCAGCAAGCCCATTCGACGACCGGCGCTCAAGAAGGTCCTCAAGGAGTACTGCCCTCCTATCATCGAGGTTGATGAGGAGGTCAGTCCCATGGCGGAGAAGTCTCAACCCAAGCCTATGTCGCAACCTGCTCCACAGATACAAGAATCGCCGATACGGAATCAATCACCTCCGCCGCGTCCGATGTCTCCGGCGATCTCGGTGCATTCCGTTGGCAATTCAAGAAGCAGGACCACAATCGTGAACCAAAACTCCAGACCTAACTCTCTTGATATCCCCGGGCCACGCATGTCTGACGAGAACTAGATGGTGTTTGCTTTTTTTCCTTTTCTTCTCTACCCTTTCCCTTTCAAGACATATGTGTAGCATTAAGCATGGTGTTGGCAGGCGTTTACCGTTTGGGTGTCTTTTTTTTTCCCAAGAAAAGAAGTCGACAGTAGCGAGTGCAGGGCAGGACAAGGCTGTCTTGCTTGTGTTGTCTTTTTTGATGAGTTGACGGACGACCGATTCCCGAGACATGTGTCTTCTCTAATCCCTTTTTTCCTCTCTTTCTTAGACTACTACCCATTCTCTAGGACAGGCAAGGACGATTCATCTTTCTTTGATCTTTTTCTGCATCTTTACTTTTCGTCCTCGTAATCACTTTAAGAAACAGACAACTCACTATATCATAATTTGTGACGGCATTTTTCGTAAAGATAGAATGAGCTTCAGTGCCCTGCGTCTCAAACTCGTACAAACTCACAGTCAAACGTTAGTCTGCCAATCTTGTGCAATGTTTTCTGAGCAACAAACGATCAAGATCAAGAAGAAGAAACTCCAGATATTGCATTCTGGGAGACGACGAGAGGTGAGTCTATCTGATATATTTACACCACATACAACAAAGCAACAGCAATGAAGTTCCGAAAAGTGCAGGAAACGAAATCAAGGTATCACAAGAAAAACAGAACTAAAAAAAAAAAAAGAACAAGCCAAATTCAAAAAAAAAACCAAAGCAGCAGAACAGACATCTCAACCACTTCTACACATCTTCCCTCACGGTCCTGACCTGATAGGACGTATGCACCATAATCCCCTCTTGATCAGGTTTGACCCGAAACTCTTCTTCGTCAACAATATGCTCCATACTCGCCGTCTCACCACCAACATCACGACTAGTAATCAGCGCTTTGTTTTTCGTCCCTCTGCCCTGTAGCAATTCGATGAAATTGGGAAGGTGACTTGCGTCACTGCCCCCTCGAGTGGATTTTGCGATACTGGTGTCGGTGGCATAGGAGTGGTGGTGAGAGGCAGAGTGGGATTGGGAAGAGGAATTGCTGCCCCAGCTCTTGGACCAGCTGCGAGAGACCCAGGACTTGCTCCAGCTGCGCTCGCTGGTGAGGGTTTTTACGATTTTTATCTGGCGGTCGACGAAGGTGCGGAGGGTGGGGCCGCAGGCGCAGATCATGCAGACGGTGAGTTCGAGTTGGCTGGTGGGTTGGTCGTCAACAAATGTGCTTGTTTGTGGTAAGAGGATGGTGATACTCACGTCCAAATGACTATATTCCATAATGTGTAGGTTATGTCGTTGTTGTTTGCCCCATGGTGAAGCCAGTCAACCAGGGCTTTTAGTCTGGCGATGCTGGTCACGCAAGGTAATGAGCCGAGAGCGAAGAGAGAGGTGAGAAGGTATTTTTGGTCGTTCTTCAGGGCGAGACTCCAGACGATTGGCATGGGCATTAGTAAGATCCACCAAGTGCTTATGCTGTTCATGACAGTGTAGGCAATGTATAATGCTGTTCGGTTGATGCATTTTTGTTCTGATATAGATATGTCCCTGATTCTGGTTAGTACAAGCCTCCAAGTGTGTAAGCTTGGGTAAGGTTGGGGACGTACCATGCTGCTGAGATTGGCGAACAAGAGAACAATGATGCGAAGATGAACATCACACTGTAAGCATTGACGAAACAAAACGCGAACCACCATTGGAGACGAAAGTTCTGGATAGGGAAGAGTCGACGGTATAACATGAGCACGGACAACTTCATGGTGAGCATGCACGCCGAGTATAGTACGGCCACTGTAAGCCAGGCGCGAAGAAAATGCGGCGAATAGTTTTCCAGAGGTACGTCCCAGAGATGTCTTCCTAGACCTAGTGATACCATCCATTGGAAGATGCCCATGATGGCCAAGAACGAGGCAGTGGCGAATAGAATGAGTGCTAATTTGATATCAGTATTCCGTTACACTTGTTAGCAAGAATTA
The DNA here is from genome assembly GCA_026538705.1 of Aureobasidium sp. GC_Fusr_1. Classification (NCBI taxonomy): domain Eukaryota; kingdom Fungi; phylum Ascomycota; class Dothideomycetes; order Dothideales; family Saccotheciaceae; genus Aureobasidium; species Aureobasidium sp. GC_Fusr_1. The sequence continues at coordinate 43,732 of JALPCE010000134.1, forward strand.
AGTGAGTGTACTCACAGTCATCATGACCAAATGATCTATTAAGAAATACTCGCGTAATCAAACGGACAACTACAACAATCATGAAGAGAACTATGCAAACAATGTTGGTGATGGTGATGCGAAACCCGACACCAGCAGGGTTGATGAGGTTGCTAATGTGGCCATCCGGCGCCTGTGTCGCTGGTGTGAGGCTCGAAGCCATCGTGTGGTCGAATGGCAACAAGGTGAGATTGACTCGGGCTTCTCTTTGGAAGGACAAGATTTCAAATGAGGGACATCACCCCATGAGTGGGACAGAAAGAGGGTCGGGATTATGAACAAAGAGACTGGAGGGCAAGAGTCCCATCTTCTGCCCTTAGAACCCCCTCAACATTCCACACCACGCGTCATTAGTTCTTCTTTGATGCCGTGCGACCTAGCTCAATCTTCTTTGTTAATACGTCCTACTCATTTGTAAGGCGAGCCAATGCATGCAGTCTTTGCATGGCCACTGTTGGCATGTGGCCGGAGGTGTGTGGGTGTCGATCTCTGCTATTGAAAAATGGCACCATCTCTCCACTCGGCTGCGTCTCCGTTGGCGATCATAGGTAGTCGAGTAGCCAAGTTCTGTTTAGCGCCGTAGCGGGCCGGTGCGTATTAGATGATTGATGACTTGTCTCTGTGGAGGTGTGATTGAAGCTTGCATAGTGCATGCCTCCAAAGTTCAGGCACTCTGGAAGTACTCTGGAGCGATGAAAACTGGGTCCGGAACCGGGATCGAATCAATACGATCTGGTTGACCCCTGATCTAGTGGCGTAGTATCTCTTCTGGCGCGACGTGGTGGGCTGAGCGGCTATTGGGTTGTCCAATTCGTCGGCGCCCAAGCTGACATTCCTCAAGAATGCCACGTTGTTTCTTTCTTCCGTGGAAACATGGCTGGTATAGCCGTTGGATGGACGTATGTTCATCGTGAGCTCGAGCGATTGTAACGTTCGAGACTCGGCTTTTGAGTTGCACAAACAAACGTGCGAACTGTTCTCGAGGACAGCAAGCAGGCACGACCGTTGAGTGCCCTTGTTCACCTGTTACGTGCATGATGTGCATACGGCCACATGGCACCGTCTGTTTCTTTCCGACCTCCGCCGGTGGCGTGAACCCCGCCTGTGGAACGACGACTCGATTGGGATCGCGGTTTCGTATGCGGACGTGCAGGTCGTCAAAAGACTGATTGGGCCATGGAGTCAGGTATCGATGAGGTGGACATAACAGCTATCGATGGCTTGCTTTACGGCATGATTGATTCCAAACACGCTGTCCTTCGGCGACGAGGCATTGTGAAAGACTCGAGCGTCCAAAACATATCAACTCCATGCAAGTTCCCGCTTCCTCGAACGGAAAGTCGCATCAACGAAGACGAGTCATTTCCTCCTCAAACAGGTGACGTGCAGCAGAAGTGTCAAAAGTCTCGGCGCTGTCAAATCAAGTGGATCTCGACGACCCGGGAGAACGACATGGCCCTAAATTAAGTAGGGTCCGTCGATGTCTCCATTCTTTTAATCAAACAGAGCTTTCTTCCAACTTCCAAGAGACATGATATGTTTCGCAGGCATGGAGAGGGTCGATAATTTTGTGCTCGGCTGCACCGTCGGCAAGAGACTCGAAGCGCGTAGAGGATCGAGACCTCCACGTTACACCACGCAGCATTTTACATGAAGCCGCGACTGCATGAAAACCATTGACCGATATGCAGCTGCTACAGACATGCGCTTATAATTGCTGCAATATGCCGCTGTTCCACTGCAACGAGCCGTCGAACACACACTGGTCTCTGGTTCTCCCACGTCGATGCTGCTGCTACCCGCTGTCTACCGGTCACATCTACAATTTCGACTTCACCGCCTGGTCTTCCTTTAGCACTGCAAGCGATTCTTGCAATTTCGTCAACGCTTGCAACAACACCCGCTCCTGCTTGCGCTGAGAGACCACTTGCACACACAATGTGCCGCCCAAAAATACGCTACGATCACCATCCCAGAGCTTGCGATTGTATTTCTCCCAGCCATTTGGTGCCGAGTCTTGATCGGATACCTTGCCATTGAGATCCGAAACTCGGATGGGACGGACAGGCAGCGCTGCCGCTGGTAGGTCGAGCATATTGAATGATGAAGTATACGAGACGGTATTCCAAGTATCGATCGCTGGTGTAGAATGAGGCGCCAAAGGGCAGATAAAGACATCCAGGTTGCTGGCGCTTCCTGTTGCATCCTTCCAGTGACCGCCGTCTGATTTCCAGATGTCGAGGAAGCGCGTCTGCAATTCGTTTCGTCTTGCTTGGAGATCACGTATCTTTTCCGCTGCGAGACTCTTCTTGCGACGCAAGCGTGACTTGAGCCACGGGGATATGGGCTCGGAGGTGGCTTCCATGAGATCGAACGCTGTGTTCGCGCCATCAACTCCGAACAAGCCATTAGCGATTGTCTGGCATTGTGAAAGCAGAGAGGTAATGTCCAGGTCCACGACTTCGATGGCGGCATTGCTCTTCAAAGCGTTGCGAATCTCTTCCATTACTGTCTGAATAGGTGGAAGGGGAGTTGTGATGCCATCAGTCTTCACAATGCCTACCCTCAGCTTTCTCATATGGTCAGACAGTGATGGCGTCCTGAGAGCACTGCGCACAATTTGCTGTTCCCAAGTCTGAGCAACACATTCGGGATCGAATGCCCACGGCTCCAGATCTCCGATAGCTTTGAAGAACAGCTCACAGTCCCTGACGCTGTGAGCAATGGGACCAGCGACAGATCTGATCCCCAGAGTTTCGGTGCCAGCAACACTGCCGTTCTCCTGTCCGGCGTATGGTATGCGGCCATGACTAGGTTTAACGCCTACAAGGCCATTGCACATTGCTGGTATGCGGATGCTGCCTCCCACATCTGTGCCAACACCCAGGACACTGCCGCGCATCGCGATCAATGCTCCTTCTCCACCTGAGCTACCGCCAGCAGTGAGATTCGGGTTCGCAGGGTTGAGCACACGGCCAAAGACGTTGTTGTGAGAGTCCAGTGCCTGCAGAGTGAGAGGAATGTTTGTTTTGCAATGGATAACGGCTCCTGCCTGGAGTAGCATCTCAATCAATGCGGAGTTGGTTTCTGCAGGTTTGAAGCACAAAGATGCATATCCAATGGAAGCGTCTCGTCCAATGATTTTGAAAGAGTCCTTGACTGATATGGGTAGGCCGTGTAGAGGACCCATAGGCTTGCCGGTCTTGTCGAGGTGTTCGTCAAGCTCTTTCGCCCTGGCGATTGCTTCCTCGAACATGATCTCAGTCAGACAGCTCGTCTGCGATCTTATCAGTATGTGTTTGTGTTGTGATTGAGACAGAATTGCATCACCAGTTGCTGAGCAATAGCTGCTCGTTTGCAAAACGCAGTAACAACATCCACACTCTTCAATCTCTTCGCTGCTAGCTCCTGTACCAATGCGGTAGCATCATATCCCTCCGTAAGCTCAATCTCTCGAGCGCTCAGGATACCACATTCTCGAGGTATAGTCAAGACATTGTTGCGGTGGGCTGCTGGACGAGTCTTGATGATCCAGTCCTTGGGAATTGCATTTGACTGCTCTTGCTGCTTGCGACGGGCGATAGACTGCCAGGGGGCCTCTGATTGTGACATTGTGCTTCTTGAGCTTCCAGAGTCGTAAGATTGATTGGTGAGTTTCACAATCTCTTGAGATGAGTGCTTGGATGGTGATGTGCGGGGAGCAATGGGGATACCGAGGCCCAAGTTTTCTGGTTACAGATGTCACCCTGGCCACAATATCATACCATTATGCTCTTGCACGTAAGCACTGACATGTCCTTCCTATAGACATTAGTCTTTATAGGAGTGAGTGAAGTATAGTCCGCCATGTCCCACTATATATGGAAAAGGTGGTTTAGGAAGGTGGAACAGTTTCTCGTTCGGACAGCTTCCAGCTTGCCCTCCGTGGTCGGAGCACATCGTAGATTGACGGTCTCCATTTGATAACCATCGTCCATCAGTATCTTCATATTGCAACTCGCAGGTGCCCATCAAGATGACTCTTGCGAAAGATGTAAATATCGTTTCGACGTTTCTCTCTCACGAGCAAGTACGACTGGATCCAGCCACAGACAAACCTCAACGCTACGATACCATCGTGCTCTGCGTCAGCGCCATCTTTCACTGTGCCGAAACACTCTTCACAGCCCTCCAACGACAAGGTTCAAATCTCACACCCACACTCGTTCTATGCGGTGGAATCGGGCACTCGACACCTCACCTCTACGCCGCAGTGGCAAAGAACCCTCGCTATGCACATCTTGCTGAACAAATCACCGGACTGCCAGAAGCTCAAGTCATGGAAAAGATCCTCGATGCCTGTTTCTCTGGAAGCAATGTCCGAAACTCTGGCGTGAAGGTGCTGGTGGAAGACAAAAGTACAAACTGCGGTGCCAATGCTTTAGAAACGAGAAAGTTGTTGCAGAAGAATGGGTTACTGGTGTCTGGAAGCAAGGTCTTGATTATTCAGGATCCGACGATGAGTTTGAGGACAAAGATGTCATTTGAGAAAGCCTTTGATGGCGATGGAGTAGTATATGAGGCTTGCCCTACTTTTGTACCTATGGTTACAGAGGTGGAGGGTAGATTGAGGTTTGAAAGCAGTGAAGCTATCACAGAGGAAGACTTGTGGGAGATGGACAGGTTTCTGGGATTGATCTTGGGAGAGATTGTCAGATTGAGAGATGACGAGTCGGGCTATGGACCAAGAGGAAAAGGGTTCATTGGGCATGTAGATGTGCCTGATACGGTGCTCGAGGCGTATGCCAGACTCGAGAGAGCTGTCCAGGTAAAGAGGTAGTTAGGTGGTCTTGAATGCCCAGCAATTCAGACGGGCATTCCAGCCGAGCCTCGGCTTGTTGTTTGTCGCGCCCCTCTCTTCCGTCACGGGCGCCACTTCTTAGACGGGAGATGCTATGGGGACCAGCAAGACCATCCCTCGGATCAGTTGACTGCCGTTGCGGAAGAAGCACTTGCCAAAGGATGCGCGTAATGGTCGGGTAAGGTAGCTTTCGAGGTAGGTGGTTGTGCTTGACTTGTCGCTCTCTGCCTGCTCATGCCAATTTCCCTAGACTACATTATACTTCCTTGTGACAAGCGTAGTTACTAGACGTCTTCATAGACAGAGGAGGTAATAGACAGACATGGCTGGTATGTTAGATCTTCGAGGCCATTGGCGCCAGAGTCCTGCTGACTCGGCCTCCAGCACTACCCTTGACCCTCGCAGCCCCAGCGGCAGCAGCATCGATTGCCTACCTTCGAGCCAAAACCAGCTGGCCCAATGATTACGGCTTGCTCAAGGCCACCATCGTCGGCGCGCTATACGTCAGGAAGTGCGTCAAGAACGACCGCGTCAACCTCTTCTACGAACTCGAAAGACACGCCCTCGACCACAAGACACGCGACCACTCTTTCCTCGCCATTCCACCGCATATCCCCAAAGACTTCTCGACCCCAGCAGACCTGAAAGGCTTGCGAGCAACAGAGTTGAGCTACAAACATGTCTACGAGACAGTCCTGAAGTTCGCTGCATGGCTGAAGCAAGAGCATGGTGTTCAGAAGGGAGACATGGTCGCCATCAACTTTACCAACAAGCCTCAATTCGTCTACCTGTGGTTTGCTCTCTTCTCGCTGGGCGCAAAGGCTGCTTTCATCAACACAAACCTGCGCGGAAAGGCCATGCTGCATTGCGTCAAGGCTTGCGAGGCCAAGCTATTCATCGTGGATCCTGCCATTCAAGAGGCATTGACCGACGACGTCAAACAAGAGCTGGGAGACTCGGTAACGCCAGTCGTGCTAGATGAGATCATCGAGAGCAGGATCCTGGCGGCGACGGGGTTGAGAGTGCCTGATGCAGAGCGAGGAGGAGCCCAGATGACAGACACGGCTGTACTCATCTTCACCTCGGGAACCACGGGCTTGCCCAAACCTGCCGTCGTCCCATGGAAGAAGTTCCTGCTGTCTGGCAGGACCGTCAGCAACTGGCTCGGCATCAAATCCACAGACAGATACTATACTGTAAGTCCGTCCTTCTCTACTTTTGAAGTAAAAAAAGACTGACAATCACGCAGGCAATGCCTCTCTACCACAGTTCGGCAAGCATCCTCAACATCTCGGTCGTCCTGCACGCAGGCGCAACAACCATTCTTTCCCACCACTTCTCACCCAAAACCTTCTTCGCCTCGGCCACAGCTTCCAAAGCAACAATGATGCAGTACATTGGCGAAATGTGCCGCTACCTGCTCAGCACTCCCCCATCACCCTTTGATCAATCCCACACCATCCGCATGGCCTTTGGCAACGGCTTGCGTCCAGACGTATGGCAAAATTTCAAGGAACGCTTCAACATCCTCGAGATTGCCGAATTCTACTCTGCCACCGAAGCCGTGGGCGGCAGTTTCGTCAAGAGCAAGAACAACTTTGGTCTAGGTGCCGTGGGAAGAGCGGGAACAGCCATACAAGCACTCATGGGCAGCCAAACCGCAATCGTCAAACACGACGTCGAGACCGGCGAGCCCTACCGCAACACCTCCAACTTTTGCGAAAGAGTCGCGTCAGGAGAATCAGGCGAATACATCAATGCGTTAGACCCCACCAACATCCGCGACAAATACGTGGGCTACCATGGCGATCAAAAAGCCTCCGACTCCAAAATTCTGCGCGACGTGTTCAAGAAGGGAGATGCATGGTACCGCTCCGGCGACCTGCTTCGCAAAGACTCCGACGGCCGCCTCTTCTTCGTCGACAGAATCGGCGACACATACCGCTGGAAGTCCGAAAACGTGAGCACAAACGAAGTCGCCGAAGCTTTGTCTACCTCGCCTCACATTGACGAAATCAATGTGTATGGCGTTGCCCTACCCAACCACGATGGCCGCGCCGGCTGTGCGGCTGTAATGCTAAAATCTGCGCCTTCTGCGCAAGTGCTCGAGGAGATTGCAGCACATGCGCGAGAAAAAATGCCCAAGTTTGCCATTCCGCTGTTCTTGAGGGTGGTGACTGCGTTTGAGGTTACGGGTACGGCAAAGTATACTAAACATGGGTTGAGAGAACAAGGAGTGGATCCTGGCAAAATTGGAGAGGACGGATTGTTTTGGTTGCCTGTGGGTGCGGAAGCGTACGAGGAGTTTGGTAAGAAGGATTGGGATAATGTTGTAGGTGGTGGTGTTAAACTGTGAGATGTTTGTTTGCAATTTGTTTGTACATTTGAGGGTTTGGAGAGGATTTTCTGTTCCTACATTTGGGTAGCGACACTTCTATAATTATTCCCTTGAATCTTTAATCTCCCCGTCTACTCTACAGCTGTTTCTGTAGAAGTCAATCGAACCTGGCTTTTTGAACCCTTTACGTGTTGATTTTGTGGGTGGTGGTGCTGTACTCCGAGATGTTTTGTTGTGATGATGTTGTGTACAACACGAGCATTCCTCCATGATTCGTCGTGCATCTTGCTTTGGTCGGTTACTTTGGTACCCGCAATGGCAAGAGAGTGGTTTAGGCATTGTCGATGCCCTCGTCGTGATTGTCAAAGAGTCTCGAAAGCGCAGCAGCACGCCGAATCATGTCTTGAGCATCTCGCTCGGCGACTCTTCTCGCCTCCTCTTTGTTTCGCTCCGAGACCATTTCTGCCTGCTCGGTCAGTGTCTCGGCAAAAGCTTGCTCGACCTCTCTCTCAACTCCCCTGACGAACATGTCTCCAATCTGTAGGCGGTTGACCTTTGGCAGGGCTTTGGCCTGCCAGATTTGGAGGAATTCAGTGCCGTGCTCGTTGTTGCAGAGTTGATGCATAATTTCGTGGTGGTGGGTAAACTCTCCGACAGCGTTTGCGATGATGCGTTGGCTTGTGGTGAACATTTGGTCCTTGACTAATTTCGTGAGTGCGGTTTCGAAGAGCTCTTCTGCATTGGGACCAGAGGGGTTTCTGTGGGGTTGTTAGTGAAAGGGCCTGATGGAGGTGTACAGATGTGGGGAGCTGTACCTTTCCTCTGTAATGGGTTGTTGGGGAAGCTCTTGGGCTGGTTGTTGAACTGGACGCGGTTGTTGGATTGGGATTTGAGGAGAGGCTGCGGGAGTCAAGGATGGACGAGGCTTTTTGGGTTGGTGTTCAGTTGACGCTGCGCCATTCTCAGGAGTGGTGGGTGGTTGCCTTTCGGTGGGCTGTTCAGTTGAAAATACTGGGTGGTGAGGAGAGGCCGTGGCTTGCTCTTCGGCTGTTGTGGTGGTGTCTCGAGCTCTCTTGTTGCCGGTGTTGAGGTTGTCTGGTGTAGCACTGGCACCAAGATGCTCTTCCGAATCATTCTCGCTTCGCGTTCTTCTCCTGTGTTCGGGTACGTAGGGTGTGTCGTCGTCCAAGGTATCATCTTCTCCCAGGAAGTATCTTCGGGGTTTTGTTGGAGGATCATCGTCGGAGATCACGTCGTCTTCTGTGATGTCTGTGTGGAATTCGTTGACATCTGCCATTCCACCATTATCAGATGTCTCGTGCAGATCTTCTTCACTGTTGTCATGCTCATTGTCACTTTCGGAGTCATGCGATACACCAGCATGTGCTTCGGTGTAGCCACTTCTCTCGTTCCACTTCTTGCGAAACGCTGCTTCGAAATTCTTGCCCCACCGATGCACGGGATTGCGCCAGGAGATGTTGTACCGGAAGCAGTTGGCAAACATTAGATTGAAAGCTCCTTCGACATCAGAGAGAGGTATTTGTATCTATGATCTTTCAATTCTTGAAACATCGTGGCAAGATCCATTGGCTCCTCATTTCGTGCGTAGTAGCCTGGAGCCTCATCTCTCTGTTCATCTACTGGATGCAGGAAAGCCTGGACATAGCCCGCCTTTGATTTCAGAAAGCCTAGGATGACGCCTGCAGCAAACCGGAAGTCGTCATCGTCCATTCTTTCCATGCTTGTTTGTGTACACGCGTTGAGAATCGTCTTGCTCTTTGTGTCGTGGCTGCTATGAATGACGTGTTGAGCTGAATACTTAGGGAGTGGTGACTGACACTGCGTGTGCGAATCCAAGGAAAGTGATCTACTGATCAGAACAGCGTTGGCTGTAGTGAGTTATCTTTCTCACTTCACAAGGCAACCTGTGTGGAAATGAAATGGAAGCCTTTGGTGGAGCATGAATGAAAGGTGAATAGGTGCAGTCGAAAGAGATGACAGAGTGAGGAAGATGGTGGAATTCTCAACAAACGCGTGATGCGCCTGGAGGTAGGTGTTGTTGACGTCGGAGTTCGAGGTAGCTAATGGCTCGCCAACACGACCGAGAGGAACCTGCCAGCGAAAGTAAACCATTGCGCTTCTTCACAAGTGATCGGATTCGCTGATCGCAGACGCGCACTCCGAAAAGCGACCAGACTGTCACGAAAGCAAGTTCTAAGGATTGAACGGTGATATACAAATGGTCGTTAATGCGAACTTATCGTAACATATCCTACTCGCCTTGCAGGGGCTGTCCCATACCACCAAGAGTAACCATCTTGGTGACCATGTACTCATCAATACCAATCTTGGAGCCCTCACGCCCGAAACCTGAAGTATGATTAGCTTGCGTACATCAATTGGAGCGAGTGGTTACTGACCTGATTGCTTGACACCTCCGAATGGTGCAGCAGGGTCACTGATGAGACCAGTGTTGACACCAACCATACCAACTTCGAGAGCCTCTGCTACACGGTAGATGCGGTGGATATCACGCGAGAAGAAGTAGCCAGCAAGACCGACTTCTGTATCATTGGCAAGCTTGACGACCTCGGCCTCGGTGTCGAAGGGGAACAGACCAGCAACAGGTCCGAAAGTCTCTTCGTGGGCGAGCGCCATATCAGAAGTCATGTCACGAATGACAGTGGGTTGGAAGAAGTTGTCACCAAGGTCGGGGAGCTTCTGCCCACCAACAAGAACCTTGCCACCCTGCTTGACGGCATCCCTGACGTGAGCCTCGACCTTGCTGACAGCGCGATCGTGGATCAAGGGACCATGAGTCACACCCTCGTCATAACCGTGGCCGACCTTGAAGTTCTTGACCTTCTCGACGAAAGCTTCGGCGAACTTGTCGTAAATGCCTCTCTGAATGTAAAGACGGTTTGCACAGACACAGGTCTGACCAGAAGAACGGAACTTGGAAGCGATGGCGCCGTTTACGGCAGTATCGAGATCGGCGTCGTCGAAGACGATGAAGGGAGCGTTTCCGCCGAGCTCAAATGATAGCTTCTTAAGGGTGTCTGCGGACTGCTTCATGAGAAGCTTACCAACTCCAGTGCTGCCAGTGAAGGAGACCTTCTTGACGATGTCGGATGAGGTGATGGCCTCTCCGACTTCAGGGGTGTTTTTCATGGCAGTGATAATGTTGACGACACCAGGAGGAATACCAGCGCGGACAGAGAGTTCGGCCAGAGCGGCGGCGGTGAAGGGAGTTTCGCCGGGAGACTTTGCAACAACGGTGCATCCAGCTGCCAAGGCAGGACCAATCTTTCTGGTGATCATAGCGGCAGGGAAGTTCCAAGGGGTGATGAGACCGCAGACACCGACAGGTTCCTTGAGGGTGAAGACTCTGTTGCCAGCGACGGTTGCAGAAATGGTGTCGCCGTATGCTCTAGGGGCCTCCTCGCTGAACCACTCGAAGAAGTTGGCAGCATATACAGCCTCGCCCTTTGCATCAGCCATGGGCTTTCCGTTCTCCCAAGTGATGAGTCTTGCAATGTCCTCGGCGTTCTCAACCATCAGGTCGTACCACTTGCGCAGCATCTTTGCTCTTTCTCTTGGGGTCGTCTTGCGGAACTTGGGGAAAGCGGCGGCGGCGGCGTCAATGGCGAGTTGGGCGTCTTCCTTGTTCATCTCGGGCATCTTGCCAATTGTCTTGTGTGTTGCCGGGTCTGAGTCTGATCAGTATCAAGCCGTTGTCTCTCTCCTTGGTGCGTCTTACCATGGACGTCAAAGGTCTGGCCCGACTTTGCGTCGACCCACTTGCCATTGATAAAGGCCTGCTGCTTGAACAGCGACGGGTCGTTGAGCTGTAGGAATTGTGTTAGCATTGGCGCTCGAACAGTGGCCGAGTCTTGCGGGACTCACCTGCGGTACACTGTGTCCCATGGCGTATGATCTCGAGGCGATGCTGATACGAGTGACTGGCTGGAAGGATGACCTGAATGCAGGCTTTGCGACGATTCGAGAGATGAAAGTCATGACAGGTTCGGGCAGAAGGTGGCTCGACTGCTGCAACACAAAAGTCCTCGGCTCTTCGATAGGCCCAGCTATTGACGATGACGATGAGCGAGGTCAGATGCGGGGAAAGCTCGCCGAGGTCGTCTTTTTCGACCTTGTGTCTTTCTTTTCTTCAACAATCTTGTCGTCTTTGGATGAGGGTAGAATGAGGCCTCTATAGAAGAACAATCGTTCTCGAGCCCCCTATGAATAATCGTGACTCAAAGAAACCACCTACATCGCATCGGGTCTATCGATAGGCCAGCTTCGGTGACGGGCTTCAATGTGTAAAAAGCTGTCGTCTGTACTTTCCTTTCGTGGATCCACACCCCACTTCCTGTCGGCCTTTACATTCCGACTTCTATCTCGCCTCCATTACTCTTCCTCTCTTTCCTCTACTGTCTTCTTGGAAACAAGAACACGAGAACAGCATCCCGCTGGTCAGGTCGAGGATGGGTAGAGTGCCAAGTTGCAAACACACGACTCGTATTCGGAAGGACGCGACCGAGCTTTCTCAACAAGCAACCACCGACCCACCTCCCAAGCCTTCTTGACAGATGCTTGGGCTCAATTTGTCGATACAACACCTCATTCATTGCTTCTTTTTCCTCTAATGCTCTTCCGCGCGGCATACGCCCTGCATCAATCCAAGTGCGCTAATAGTCGATATTGAAGGATTCGATCATCCTCGAGGACCTGTTTGTATCCTGACAGGACCAAAACAGTCGAATCATGTCTAGCGATTGTCTAAAATCACGACATCGATGTCGCGATCCGTGGTGAGAAACTGCAGAATAGTGCAACGACATCGAGAAATGTTTTGGCTGGTCAAATCACCAGCCCTAAACCAGCCTGCCTCTTCAGTTGCCGTTGTCCGCGGTCCGCGACATGTCGCAATCACATTTCGAAAACAAGAATCTGTTCGGGTCTCAGTTGATTTATGTTTGGACAAGACTGTCTCTCCCTGTGCCGTTTGCACGTGTTCACTAATGGCGTTCCCTAGACACCTGGGGATTGGCCTATTTTCGGCCGTCAAAAACGCCATCTCAGCAAAATTCGTGTTGAAAGTCTGTTTCTTCAGCGCTCCGCCGCCGTGTCAGGCTTCTCCTCCAACTGAACGCGCCCCCTTTGGTCAGCCGATTTTCTTGGCGCGAAAGGCCAGACCTCTCTCTTTACGAGGGGCTTTTGTTAGATGCCTACCTCTGCAACCAAAATTAAACACCTGCTCGAAGAATGCTTGTCGCGCCTGATTTCAGGAGATTGTGCGGGGAGTGATGTTGGAGAAGCGTCGGATATTGACAGATCTACACATCATGATTGTTGCCGGCGGCTCATGATCATCGCTGCGAGAGCCTCTCACCAGCTGAACCTTCTCAGCTGCACTCTGATCAAAAGAAACTTCCACTCCTCAGAGTCAACCTCGGGTCTTGGAAGTCGTTGCAGCGAAGAAGTGGAAGCTGAACCCGACCGCCCGGTAGCGTGCAATAACGTCTCGTTCTCATTTGATGACCACCATCTTGACCGTTGAACATCTCAGCACATGTCTCGAACGCTAACTCGTAGCCTATCCAAACAGCCCAAGCCACCCTTCCTATATATATGCATCTCGTCAAGTCGTGCTAATGGCGCCACAACGTGCTTGCTGTGATATATACTCTGCACCATACTACTGTCGTGCTCTTCTCGTATTTCACAATCATCCATAGCAACCAACCTCGAGCGTCATACCAAAATGTCCGACCAAACTATTCTTTCCGAGAAGCAGCAGTTGGCACAGGAGCTGGAGAGAACTCAAATTCACAACGATGACTTGGAGAGTCAGAATCCTACATCACCACCTCCAGCACGACCAGTGTTCCTGCTATTGTGGTTGCTGTTCGTCTTAGGCACAGTCGCGACGATAGTCTCCTCGAACTGGTGCAGGCCAGAATCCTTGCTCAAGGCCCAACATACACTACACAAGTTGACAAGCCCCGTGGCAACGAGCACATCACTACCAACCTCGGCACCGACGAGTACATGCGACAATCTCACTCACCGCCGTGAATGGCGAAGCTTGAAGCCCGCTGAGCAAGCACGCTACAGAAGCGCTGTACGCTGTCTCCTCGACCTGCCATCCAAAAACGACAAGACCGGCAGCAGACTCGGTGACTTCTTGTCCGCCTACAGTGCCTCCGGCTGGCACGCAACACAAACCACAGACTATCTCCCTTGGAACCGCTTCTTCATGCATACTCTCGAGTCCGCTTTGCGCAATGAATGCGCCTACAGGGGAGACATGCCTTACCTCGACTGGACTGTCGCTGCCGCCTACACAGAGTCTCTGGGCGAAGCCACACCAGCCGAATTATCCACATCACAAGCTGCTTTCCGCGACGAAGCCGCAAAGCAGCATCTCGATGCCGCGCTCGTATCAGAAATCATGACAGCCAACACTTACGACGACTTTGCACACGTCCTCGAGACTCGTATCACCTCATTGGCGCCCTTTGACCTTTCCAGCTCGAAATCATCTCAAGGTATGTCCCACTGTTTTCCTCGACCTCGTATCTTGTAGATCATTGGTGCTAACGATTGGTTTTTGTAGATCCTCTGTTTTTGCATCAGATGCAGGTGGATCGCTTGTGGTGGGTTTGGCAACAGCAACATCCAAAGGCGGAAATGTTGGTTGAGGATGAGCGTGTGAGGATGAGTGGGTTCAGTACTTCGGTTGCTGTCAAGAGTGTCGCTTTGACTGAAGGGTATGATCTTTGTTATAGATATGTTTAAAGAAAAGAAGTGATTTTGTTTGGGGAGCGGGGGGATTGTATATATCACGTTTTTAACGACCATTTTTGTTGATATGCTTTTGTGTTTTGGCTTCTTTTTGCTGGTGATTGGTTGTGGTGCTGTATTGTGATCTCTGGTATAGCTACAGAACTATTCTGAGATGGGGAGTCTGTGATTCGTGCTGGGCCTGACTGTGGATTTGAGACGAGCTGCATACATCGGGGGAAGGAGACAACATGATGGAGGATGTCCTTAGTGTAGCGCACACCAACGGGCTATTGATGGCATGCATATCCCTGGCATTGTCTCGCTTGTGAGATAGATTCCGACAGCCACACCATTACTTTTGGTGTATACTTTCCGACACTTTCTCACGCAAAGTCAAGTCAAACTTTCACTCTGTGTATTCTCTCGGTTTACTGCCGGCCTCTCCCTTGTTCTCCAACATGCATACTCTTCGTATTCGTACTTCGATGCCGCGTGGCCGCCACAAAGGCAATTGCTTGCTACCTAATCTCGGGGTCCGCGGTGTTCAGCTATACCCAGACTCTTGTATACCAACCACGCAACCCCCTTTTTTGCCATATCTGCGATCCACAAGATCTAATTTCTTATATCAACGAGTGTCGTATTCTGCAACTATTCTTGAACGCAAAAACGTTGCAAAGTGAAAATCTATTTAGGGAGTCTTGAGTCGCAAAAGACAATGTACCAGCAGTTTAGACGCATGATGGATCTTGTGTTTCGGGGAGTGACATGTTGAATCAAGCTTCCCAAACGGTATTGTCTAGTGTATAGGAGAGGACTTTTCGCTCGAGGGGTGATGGACACGATAACAGTTTCGAGCATATACTGGCATATGGAGCTCGGATGAAGTAATACAGCTTCAGATGTGGACGAAGAATTGATCATAGCGCTCTCTTTTGGATCTAGTCCGAGCGAAAGCTTTTAGTGCCGAGGGGCGACGACAACAAGAGGAAAAGGACAAAGGGATGAACTGTTTA